>JBBPBX010090290.1:0-14142 GCA_038048925.1 Garcialebias charrua
GCTCCCCCACGCTGCCCTCGTTCCGCATAGCTCCCATGAACTCGGCCGACTCGCCCCTCATCGACCTGGGCTGGGCGGCCTGCAGCAAGCCCCTGGATGCAACCAAAGAGAGGGTCCACCCCCGCAGGACTCTGGGGCTCAAACCCTTCAAGTCCCCAACCCAACTCAGAGACGATAGGTTCTAAATGTAACCTCTTCCAGAGTTGATCAGAACATTACAGTTCAGGATTCTTCACTACTGTCTTATTTCATGAGGAAGATTTAGAATCTTATGGAAACAAGAAAAAAAACAAGCCTACTGAGGGGGTTGCCCCCATGGGAGCCTGAATCATCGCAGGTCTTATTTATACACCAGCCTGCTGCTTTGGAAAGCAGAAAGCCAGTGGAAGGTGGGACCGTGAAATGTTGGATTGCTGCCTGTGAACCAATAGCTGATGCCCATTTCATTCTTCCCGTTTGCCTCTGCTACTGGTTCCCTTTGAAGAAGGGGGATTCAGATCAGCAGACCTACCTTCAGATTCAATCAGACTGCTCATATCCCTCGCTTTCATCTCCCCGTACCTTTGAAGCGGTGTGACAATGCCGAGGTGGATCAGGCGACTCTCACAGCCCTGTCTGCCTCTACAGAATAAAAGCATTCGGGACAATGGAAACAATCAGAGTGCCTTATTTCGTGAAGTGTTTTTAATATATCTTTTCAAGTTCCTTAATCTGGTGCACAGGTAAGACGCTACGAATCTGGCCCAAATTTCCACATCGTCTTATTGCTGTGTAAGAAAAAGTCTTCTGTATGTGTTTCAGTGTCTCTGCCAGTCAACACCTGCTGGAGGTGCCTCGCTCAAGGTACAAACAATGGGGAGACCGGTCCTTTTCTGTTGCCGGCCCAAAAGCCTGGAACAGCCTCCCCCTTGAGCTGCGTGCCACCTCTGATCTGACTCTGTTTAAATCCAGACTGAAGACCCACTTGTTCAAAAAAGCTTTCAGTGTGTAACTTTTATTACTTTGGTATTTTAGTATGTAGCTTTTTATTTCCATTGCCTCCTTTTATTGCTGTTACTTTTATTATATTTTCACTGATTTATTGTACCAATTTTTATATTTTCTGTCCTGTTAAGCACCTTGGTCAATGCAAGGCATTGTAGGAAGGTGCTATACAAATAAAGTTTATTATATATTATTATAATTATTACCTGTCTCTCTAATTACTGTTGCTGAAGTATCCCAGTCATTTGGAAGTTTGTTTACCACCCAGAGCCTTTGACAGCCCCTCACTGAACTTCTCACACCATTCTTCTTTCCTCAGCTTCCACCACTTGGTCTTCTTTTATGATTTTACTCTTTTTATGTTTGTAATTGAATAAATAATGATGCTTGTAAGGTATTTAAACACTTACTGAGCCACCATTATTGGATGCGCAGTTTAGCAGACTTTAATCTTGCACAAACTGCCACCAAAGTGCGAGTTCTTCCTTTTTCCGATACTAAGTTGTTTTTACTGTGATTAGACAAGAAATGTAATTTCACGCTTAGACTTCAATTTATGTTGGTCTACCAAAAATATAGACCTTTTATTGAAACTATCACAAAAATTACATAAACATTTGTATCGATATTAGCTCTGATTTAATAACTACGTTGACAAGAATTCAAATTAAAACAAACAGACAGTTGGACCTTTCTGTTGGCACATTACTTAAAGTTTACCATGATGAAAATAAACATAAGGAGGAGTTTAAGGAGGAAAGATAAAAGATTGAAATGAAATGGTTGAATCTTATCTTGAGATGTTTAACCAGTGATGGCACCCTCTGCTCGGTTTCGGCTGGACGTCCGTCCCGTGATGAAACACTTTTACCTTCGTGAAGATGATCCTGTCTCAACTCCGGTAAATTAGTCAAGCCAGACGCGCAGGCTGCTGCGTTTTACAGGCGACCACTTTCATCTTGCCACGGTCTCGTGAAGTCTGCGTCGGCCTCCCAGAGTGATGCCTGGTTCTGGTTTTGTTCAAGATAACTTCAGAAAGAGTGTCACCGCTTGGAGCTGTGACACTCGAAGTGGTTCACAGCTGACGTGCTGTTTGAACCTTTGCTGAAGACGTGGGCCTTTGGTGCCTGGCCGGAACGTACATCAGCTTGGAGAAAAACGTCCGTGCGTCTTCCCTTCTCCCTCAGAACTCCAAAACCCAGTGAGTGCTGAGAACTGAGTCCCAGCACGGAGACAAAACAAAAACCTGCAGGTGTGAAAACAGAGCACTCTCTGTTTAAGCACAGATGAATTGTTTTTAGAACGGACGGGAGACCGAAGATTAAGTTATGTCTAGAACTTCTCCTTCGAAACAAAAACAGTTCAAACAAATACGAAGAATTGTTCATTCAACTTTAGACACATTCTGCATAGAGCAGACAGTTTAAAGCACGATCATTCTGAGATGTTCTCTTAACTTTGTCATATTTAAAATATACCAGCTTAGTAAAATCATCATTGAAATGACAAAAATACTGTTTGATCAATTCTGAATTAACACACATTAAAGAGAAAGTTCAATCTGATTAATTAGTGTCCATTAATTCATAATAATTGTTAACCAAAATAGTGTTTACTCGTCTCCTTGAAGGCTTCAAGAAGGTGTAACACTGAGAGTTCCAAAGAGATGCAGAGAGGTGTCCTTGAAGGTCAAGACAGAGGCCTATATCACTACAGTCCCCCTTTTTGGAAGTCATCGCCTGTCCTTGGGGATGAGTTCCAACACGAAAGGATACCACCGAATGTCTCTGACCTCTATGTAATCCAGCAAGTGGGAAAAAAAAAAAAAAAATTCAAAAAAATATACTCCCATAATGTTTTTGGAAATTCCATACTGTTCGTAGGTAATCCCATTGCGGCAAGCTTTTAATCCTTTGGAAAACATAGTCTGTTAACCCATGGAGAACTGAGTCTGTGATCCCTTGGAAAACAAAGTCTTATAATCCACAACGGTAAATCCACAACGATGGGGGTTATTGATTTCATCAGCAAGAATAGTTTTAATCAGCATGTAGAGGGGATCCCTCGATTGAAGCAGAGGAGGCGGGCCTTGGATGAAGGTTGAAGACCAACGTTGGATCAGCAGGTCCCCACATCGAAGGTTGCAGGCTGGATGGCTTCCAGTCGGTGCCACCCTGGTTCAATGTGTCATGCAATTATGTGGTTTTAGGTGGGCTTATGATTGGGATTCTACATTAAGCCTTACCTATATGCACCTGGTATGTAAGCTATCATGGATTAGATCAGCTAAAATTACCAATTAAGGGGTGGATCAATGCTGTAAAAATCAGATATAGGGATCTATACCTATAGAAATGTGGAGGGCTTCTGTAACGAATGCCTCTTCATTCAAACTAATCCTCCATTCATTAATTAGTTTAGGTTAAACTAAAATGAAAAAATGAAACTAGTTTGGTCTGAATGTCTGTTGTCTTTTAGACGAACGACGCAAGATTTGGTAATCCCTATGAATTTTGAAGTCTATGGCGAGACTCATCAAAATGAATAGATCTAGAATAGAAACGATCGAATCGGTTCTACCTAAATGATTGGGAGATCAGTGTAGATTATAGTACCTTAAGTAGTATTAATCTACTATGACTCATCAAAGATTGAGATCTTTAACAAAATGAACAGCATGTTGGCATAGTTAAAATCCATTTAAGTCTTCAACTTATCAACAATCAAAACCTCTATTGGCTGGGAGTGTTCAGAAAACAATAACAACTTCAATAACAACAAAAGTAGCAATCAAGCAACTAAAAACAACGTTTCACTACGTCAAACTCACTCTGGTCGTCAGACTCCAACGTCACACACAAGAAAAACAGTTCTTAGCTTTATAACCGATGTCAATTAAATCCTGCAGATTTAAACGGTTGTTAAGGTTAGTTTTTGTTGTGGGTTTTATGCTTAGCGTTTCTAAGTTCTAGTTGGAACGGTTTCTTTTCGCAACTAGAATAGTTTAAACTGTTTAAGCTTATTTACTATCCTGTGCTTGGACGACCTTCTTTTCCCATGAAGTCTGTGAGTTTGCGAGATCTTTGTCGTTTGTGGGGTTATTGAAATCTTTGTCCTTGACATGGGCATGGCCTAACATCACCCCCCTGTGGTCATGAGGGACCAAGCACACGGGTGTGGACGTCCGTCCATGGGCACGAGTTAGGATGCCATTGTTTAGTTTAGGCTGTTTACGCAGCTTAGAGTAGACAGTACGCAGGAACCTTTTAGGTTTCGGCCAACGTACCTCTGTACATTTACCTCTTTCTGCGTAATGCAGGTGTGTCACAACAGTCGGCGCCGTCGCAGGCGTGTCTCTGTCGTTGTGATGTATGTCTTCCCACTTCATGAATGAAGAGGTGCTCTTTGAGTCTGTAAGAACTAAGTCATTTCTGAGTAGTTCTAAATTCAAATGTCCTTGAACCAAGGTTTCATCGAAAGCTTGGATGATAACCGAATTACCTGTCCCAGAGGACAGCACAGCGTTCTCGGTGTGTGATCCTTGGATCTCTACACCGTCCTCTACCTGTGGTAGGAAGTGTGAGTTTGCCCCCCTTTTGTCTGAGGAGGGGTCCTCAAAATCTGTAACAATGAAGTCCAAGTGACTGTCAACGTGTAGTAGACTGTCACCTTGTGGGCTCAGATGTCCTTGAACCAAGACTTCACTGAAAGCTCGGCTGTTTGCCGAATTACCTGCCCCACAGGACAGTACAGCGTCATCGGTGTGGGACTCTTGGATCACCACACCCTCTTCCACCTGTGGTAGGAAGTGGTCAGGGAGTGCTGAAGGTGTCAGCTCGCAGAGGAGGTCCTCGTGATGGGCCAGAGTCTGGTACAAATGTTGAGTCTCCTCTGTCTCACCTGTATATGAAGGATCACTTACCGGGTTTGTGGTCTCGGTTGGGGAAGCCTTTTTTACCTCAGCGGTACCTGCTGTTAGACAGTCAGTGTCCTGACCTTGGGGAGGTACCACGAATGGCAGTGGACTGCTCACTGTGGCCCACATTGTCTGATTGCCATAATTTATAATCGCTTCAAAGCGATTTATAAAATCTTGGCCGACCACAAATGGGGCCCTGAGTGAGTCAAGTTCAGACACATATACCGGGTGGTATAGTGACATCTCGCCAATCTGCATGTGAACCATGGCTATTAGGGTTGTACTCGTCTTTGCGAGGCCTTGTTGCTCACCATGAGTGTCTCTCACAAAGGGTATTTGCCTGCCAACATCGTTAGCGGCGGTCCTTAGCTCCTCAAACAGTATGGCTGACATGATAGACACGTCTGAGCCGCTAACCAGGAGCGCTTCTTGCTCTAGGACCCCTTCCAATGTGAGTGGGAGGTAAGCTCTCTTAGCTATCCCCCTTTTTATAAAGTTACACAGAAACCGTTCAGGTTTTTCCACACGTTTCTGTGTACGTGTGACTCTGTCTGTGTAATCATCGTCGCTGTCAGCATCATGATGGCAGTCTGCCACATGACCTTCAGGATGCGGATTTTCAGCAATTTGTTTGCTGTCAGCATCTGGACTTTTAGTACGCTGATCATCAGCAATTTGTTTGCCGTCAGCATTCATGTCAGTGTTGACATTGTCGATGTCAACTGTGTGCACTGAGTTGTAGCAAAAGGCAGTGCTGCGCGTCGCTTCATCAGGTGGAACAAGGTTGTTTGTGTTATCATCAAGGACAACGTCATACGTTGTGTCAGCTTGGTCAACCACTGTAACATTCAAATCATTTGACAAACAAACCACATCCTCAGTCACGTCCTCGCGCGGAGGCGCCGCTTCCATAATCTGGAGCATGTGTGACTCATTGCATGTCTCGAGCGGGGCAGGGGCAGGAGGGCCGCTTCTCGGGGGCACATGTCGGGACAGACCACTTTTCAAAGGGTCACGGTTCCCAGACATCAACTTCTCTCGAAGTTCACCCACTGTGAGACCTAGGTGAGAACTCTTTTGGTTCGATCTGAACCATCTTGGTTCATCTAGAGAGCGAACACCTACCTTGTGTGGTTCTCTGCTCATCTCAGGGTTTTCAACCTGAGGGGCGGGGGCAGAAGAACTCCTACAGCTCGTAGCACCATGCTGTTGTATGTTATCATGAAAAACCTGTGACCTCTCGCACTTTGAAGGAGAGGGAACCTCTACTACTTCCTGCGAGTGGGATGTGACCTTTTGACCTGTACAAACCTCTGATGGTATCCTAGGTTGTATTTCGGCCTCAAAAACTGACGCAGCATATTGTCTTATCACTTCCATGGAATCTTTTTTGCAATCAACCTTGAAATGAACACATTTCATTTGAAAAGGCATAAGATTCATAATGAAAAGACGTTTAAACTCCATATTTTCCTCTAATCCAGGAATAGTTTTTCCCCCGGAGTAGACCGAGATTAGCCTGTCGTAGAATGACAGGGGATTTTCCCACTTATCCTGACGGACGTTCTTAGCAGCTAAGTAATTAGCATACGAAGAGGCAGATTCCCCCAAAATGCGGGGAGCACGGGCAGGAATCCCAAGGCCCCCATCCATCCATCTAGGATAGATAGGAGAGGAGCCCCCCTCAGGTGGTTCACCTGTTTGAACGTCCATCTGTGTACTGATTTTCTGCGAAAAACCAAGTAAAGTGGGTCTCATATCGCAGCCTGCAAATATGCACAGTGTATGAGCTGCTCAGAAAACATCCAAGATGTTAAATGAAATAAGTCAGTGATGTTTAGTAATTTGTCGACCTGTCACAAGGTCAAACAAAAACGGCTGTCGTTGTGAGATTTTTTGTGAAAAACCAAGACAAAAGAAGCCTCATGTGTGTTATTTTAAACTTGCAGTTTAAAATAAAAATAAAAACAGTTTGTTTTGCACAGAATCAATGATAAAAGTGTCAAATTTTATCAACAACAGACATGTCTGTATCAAATCTGTGTAACTGTCCTGCCATCAACATTTGATTATATGTGAAAATCAAATTAAAGTGTGCTGTGAGTACAATATTCTCAAAATGTTTCCCGTTTAAAACAGGAACAGTTACCATGTACACATTACAGGAAGACTGCGTCTTCTAATGTAACCAGCAGGGGTCACAGCGCTGGAAGTGAGTTTATCACAGCGACTGTAATTTCTCTATCTGACCGCTATAGAGGCGCTGTTATCACCAGTGAGCGCAGCCGTAGCTTTCAGCCCACTGACATCTAACACGGATGAAAAGCATCAAGCAGACAGACCCAAAGCGTTACGTGGTACAGCTTCAGAGCCCCAGGCTCACAAAAACGAAATCATGTGAGCAAAATCGGTTGAACTGTGAAAACTTTTAAACTGCGTTTAAAAGAAATAAGGTCGGTCCTCATAAAACCGGCAAAATCGGTGTCACGTGACCTGGTCACATGGCGATCGGCAGTTTTCAGAGCTACCGGCTCTGTCCACCCACTAAAATCCCAAAAACACCGCGATTAAACAGTCTTTTTAATGACAGTAATGGACAAACAAGCACGGAAACTCGTCTGAGATAAGCTGTGAAGTGAAAGTTGACGAGGAGCGGGCTTCACCCACTGCGCATGCGTCAACACTCACAGCGAAATCGACCAATCACAGCGAAGACAGAACTGTAGTTCTAAAACCCAAGTGTTCATGGGAAATTGTGTCTTCCAAACCCAACGCCACCCACAAGTGACGTGCCGTTCGAGCGGTGTGTTCACGGACCTGCGGTCGGTCGAACACTAGCGAGGAACGGACTTTTTAACGTTCTAAAACAGTCATAAATATCGCAAAACACCGCGGTTAAGCCAGTCTTCGACGATATCACGCGCATAGAACTCAAACAACACAGATAAACCGTCACAAATGTGTACAAAAATGAATCTGACAATCAGAGTCTACAGAAACCAACGTTATTGAACGCGACACACAATGGACCAATCACAGCGTTTTAAGCAGCCATCTTGTCCCGGTACCGTTTAGCATTATAGCTCGATCCAAAGTACTGGACTCTCTTTCACAAAATAAACGACTTTTACACCGCAGAAAATTCTGTTAACGAGCACAACACATCCAAGCCAACTCTCACGCCCCCAGGGGAGGCAGCACGCTAACTGTGTACAACAACAGACTTTACGTCAAACGGAACCGGACCTCGGTCTGGCCCAAAGCGGAGTGGGTTTTCCCGAACCTCGGCAAACACGTTGTAACAGATTAGGTAAAAATGGAGCAGCAAAGAGTGAAACAGACGTTTAACAGTAAATCGCAGATGTAAGAAAATGAAGCAGGATCGTGACACGGCGGTCACAACAATGAAAAAATGCAGGCAGCCTCGTGACACGTAATGAAACGTCTCACAAGCACAGACAAAACATTTATCACGCACCCGCTCCAAGCATACGCTCAAATGTGAATGAAAAATAATTCTAACGGGAAAATAATCCAGACAATGCCACAATTAGCAACTCCCGGACACTCACCAGCCAAAACTATTCTTATAAGCCCAAAACCAGGATGCAAACTAATGCCAACAAACACCGTTAACAAAAATAAGCTACACCAAACAACTTAATAAACGTTCCAGGAACTCGTACGAGCCACCAATATATAACAATATAGGAGTTATTAGTCAGTTTACTGACTTACCTATATCTTTAGATGCGCCAGTCTGAGCAGAGTTTAATCTGCACAAACTTGACACCAATTCACGGGGTCTCAACTTTTTCAGATTAAATCAACAAATCTAACGAGGTGATTAGCCAGAAATGTAATTTCACGCTTAGACTTCAATTTATGTTGGTCTACCAAAAAATAGACCTTTTATTGAAACTATCACAAAAATTACATAAACATTTGTATCGATATTAGCTCTGATTTAATAACTACGTTGACAAGAATTCAAATTAAAACAAACAGACAGTTGGACCTTTCTGTTGGCACATTACTTAAAGTTTACCATGATGAAAATAAACATAAGGAGGAGTTTAAGGAGGAAAGATAAAAGATTGAAATGAAATGGTTGAATCTTATCTTGAGATGTTTAACCAGTGATGGCACCCTCTGCTCGGTTTCGGCTGGACGTCCGTCCCGTGATGAAACACTTTTACCTTCGTGAAGATGATCCTGTCTCAACTCCGGTAAATTAGTCAAGCCAGACGCGCAGGCTGCTGCGTTTTACAGGCGACCACTTTCATCTTGCCACGGTCTCGTGAAGTCTGCGTCGGCCTCCCAGAGTGATGCCTGGTTCTGGTTTTGTTCAAGATAACTTCAGAAAGAGTGTCACCGCTTGGAGCTGTGACACTCGAAGTGGTTCACAGCTGACGTGCTGTTTGAACCTTTGCTGAAGACGTGGGCCTTTGGTGCCTGGCCGGAACGTACATCAGCTTGGAGAAAAACGTCCGTGCGTCTTCCCTTCTCCCTCAGAACTCCAAAACCCAGTGAGTGCTGAGAACTGAGTCCCAGCACGGAGACAAAACAAAAACCTGCAGGTGTGAAAACAGAGCACTCTCTGTTTAAGCACAGATGAATTGTTTTTAGAACGGACGGGAGACCGAAGATTAAGTTATGTCTAGAACTTCTCCTTCGAAACAAAAACAGTTCAAACAAATACGAAGAATTGTTCATTCAACTTTAGACACATTCTGCATAGAGCAGACAGTTTAAAGCACGATCATTCTGAGATGTTCTCTTAACTTTGTCATATTTAAAATATACCAGCTTAGTAAAATCATCATTGAAATGACAAAAATACTGTTTGATCAATTCTGAATTAACACACATTAAAGAGAAAGTTCAATCTGATTAATTAGTGTCCATTAATTCATAATAATTGTTAACCAAAATAGTGTTTACTCGTCTCCTTGAAGGCTTCAAGAAGGTGTAACACTGAGAGTTCCAAAGAGATGCAGAGAGGTGTCCTTGAAGGTCAAGACAGAGGCCTATATCACTACATGTTCATAACAACAGTCATTCTACAGACAACCATCTGACCATCCTTTTCCCTGTCACAAACTTACAGTCCCCCAATCTCCCTCAGGTTTCTCCTTCTATACAGAATGTAGACTACCTGTGTGCTCCTGCCTCCACTCTTTTAGGTCACTCTTTGTTCCTCCCTCTTTTGGAATTAATTGTTGAATACAGTCATTTCTATTCTCTTGATAACATCCACCTCAATCTGTCTTTCCTGGTTTCTTTCCTTGACAACAAACCTGTCAATCTACATAGGTATGTGTGTATCTTATCTCAGACTTTAAAACCTGATCTCCTCTCTCTGCTCTTTGAATTGAGAAAGCTCCTCGGATGAAGAGTGAAACGTCTTCTGTTACAAATAAAGTCCAGTTGTTTCTGTATTGAACGCTTTTTGATTTTATCATGTCCTGGATGACTGAGAATCTTCACCATCACACAACACCAAACCTACCCATCACTTCCTCATCCCCTCTGTCTCCTTCCCCAACATGTCCATTCAGGCCTGCTCTGATCACCACTCTCTACTCTCTGGGAATACTCTCTATCATTTCATCCAGATCCTTCCAAAATATCTCCTCCACATCACATCCAACCTGTGGAGCATGGGGTGTCTATGAGTGCACACCTATTTCCCCAGCTCCCCGGGCGCTTTCTATGGCTGCCCACTGCACCACCTGGTGGTGGTTGGGTTAAATGCAGAGACAAATTTCGTCTTGTATGGGAAACATACACAGATGACAAAATTTGACATTTATTTTTATTTTTATAACCACTGACACCATTTAACATTTCACTTCTACCTTCAGGCACACCACCCTATCTGACACTCTTTGCACCGTTACTACATTCTTTGCCAATTCCTCTTTCAGGACCACCCCTACTCCATTTCTCTTTCTATCCTAAAACAATTTAAACCTGCTCCAATGCTGCAAGTCTTGCTTCTCTTCCACTTGGTCTCTTGGACACATAAAACATCTACCGGTACAAGTACAGGTAACCCTCGAGGTACGACACCTGCGACCTACGGCAACTCAGACTTACGATTTTATCATATTTAATAAAAATATGATTAAAAAAAAAAAAAAAAAAATTTTTTTTTTTTTTTTTTTTGTGTTTAAAAGTTATTAATTTCATGTGTATAGCACTTTGTTGCAGCTGTGGTTGTTTTAAATGGCTTTATAAATAAAGTATAATTATTAATTTTACGTTTTGATAAGAAATTAATCGTATTTACGCAACTTCCGGTTTCCGCTCGCCACTTCCGGTTGCCATTTTACAACTGTACTGCGGTCAATGGAGCTCCGGAGGCTACTGTCAGCTGGCTCCGTGTGCCCGATCAGGGTTGCCTCATACGGATAAATGAGCTGGAAACACTCGGTCAACTCTGTGGACGTCTCAGGTCCGGAGGAGCAGCCGCGGATCGCCCCGCGATCGGCGGCCACAACGCCGCCCGACATGCTAACGACAGCAGCTAACAAAGCAGCTAACACAGGCGAAGACACCGAGCCGACATGCCGCGGAGGATCCATCTGCGGCCGGGAGCTCGCCGCAAATGTCCGCCTGGCAGTCGGGGCCACCGGCTCAAAGTAAGACATTATATTTTTTATTTATTGTGCAGTTCTGTGCGTGTTTATGGCCTTAGTATGTCTGCTTGTTCAGTCTCATGCCATTAAATATGTGTGCGGCGCTCCGTTAGCGGTATAACCGCGACCTATGTCAGAAACGCGGACCTACGATAGGCATGTGTTTTTGGTCCGCGAGGTACGACAAAATCGACCTAAGTCACACACGTAGGTCCCTATCCCTGACGTAACTCGAGGGGTTGCTGTACCTTCTTCTCGTCATGTCAGCCAGCTCTCTACCTTTCCTTGTCATAGTCCCCACATTTAGAGTTGCCACCCTCAGTCCTTCATTCCAGACTTTCCTCTTCTCCCTCTGTCTCCTGACACGTTTCTCTCTTCATGGTCTTCAACTAACAGTAGCACAATTTCCACTGGCACCCTGTTTGTCAACAGCACCAGTGGCAGTCATTGTTTACCCGGGCCTTGACTGATCCTGTATGGTGTTGCTTAGATGAATTTGCATGTTAGTTTTGGTAAAGGTGTCTTATGTCCGATGCCCTTCCTGACACAACCCTCACCATTTACTCACCATTTACTACACCATTTAACATTTGCTGCTATATTCATACACATCTGCTCACAACAGACTCATGTTCAGGCTGCTGTTTAATACAATGTATTATTCATTCAACCTTTATTTAGACAGATAAGTCACATTGAGCCTAGAAGACTCATTTACAAGTGAGATCTGCTTAGACAGACAATTATATTATTTAATTACTGTTTAGCATATACTGTATCTTAGATCCTTGTATACTGATTCTTTTTTATAGTTTATATTTTTGCTATTTTTGTGTGTAACTGAAACCTTGAGTACACAATTTCGTTCCACCTCATGTACCACATGTGATCAAATGACAGTAAAGCCACCTTGAACCACCTGGACTTGGGACTGGCACAAGAGTTACACTGGTTGTGCTCCCTATTGACTGGTCTGAAAGGGGGATGTCACTAGCCTCTAAAATAGTCAGCAAAAAATAGGGCAGATTTCAACTTTTCAAAACCTACAATGCAGCATTAGGCCTCATTCCCAGTTAGCTCCTCTCCAATTCACACCTTCATGAATGTGACCAAAGCATCTATCTCATGAGCCAGGTTAACAATGAGCCTAACATCCATCCATTGTACGGGGCGAGTAGTCTAATCTGAATATGAATCTATAGCGAGGCCACTCGTGCAATTCTATAAAGCTGGGAAATCCACACGTTCCAGACATTTTTGAATTGACAAATCCTCCTGGATGGGAAGTGAAACATCTTTAGCTTCAGAATAGAAGCACTGTTTTTTTGTTTTGTTTTGTTTTTTACATTCCTTTTTTTTTGGGTGGGGGTGGAATTAGGGCCTAAGAACAAATTTAGGTAAATTTCATGATACTCAAACATTTGACCTTAATGCTCTTTTTTTCTGCATCTTATTTCTTGATTTGTTTTAGTAGAACGTTTTGTATTTGAGACAATCATGATTGTGGAAAATTGGTGTAGGGACTGTTGCAAATAGGTGTAATACAATATATAAAAATGACATTGTGGAGGTGACATCTCTGTGCATTATGTATTGTGCTGCATAAGCTGTGGGTTTGAGAATAAAACTCCAGATGCTACTGCATTAGTTGCTTGCTAAATATGTCTTATTAAATATGGACATCTACAGACATGAATATGCATGAACATAACAAGTATTTGCTTTATATATACTCTGCCAAAAGTATAATGGTAACTGTGTTAAAAGTACAGACAAGTCTGGACAAACTAAACACATAAAAGGATAATCTTAAAAAAAGAATGAAGATAACTAATATACCGGTACAGTAAAATGAGAAAGCCAGGAACAACATTTAAATTGTGCTTCAAAATGCTTATTTGGGTTATAAGTTGTTTAAATAAGTGCTAATTAAACACAAAAAAACTAATGCACTTGTGACAAATATATTGTCAAAATTCAGATCTGTTTTTTTGTGTTATATTTTGTGCTTATTGAAATAACTTAAAACCAGCATAAACAATTTGAAGCACAAATTAAAAAAGCTGGCTTTCTCATTTTATATTAGTTATCTTTTAGTGTTTTTTATTTATTTTCAATATTAGTTATTTTTTTTGTGTTTATTTGACCACTAAAAGTTGGAAGTGATCATGCTTTATTAATTTGTCTTATTTAAAAAAATTCTCCCTTCGAGCACCAAAATATTATTTTGTTCTAGAAAGAACATGATTGTTCTCTTTGAGGAAAACTAAATATCCTCACTAGGTTTAACCTTCAAAGGAAATTAGCATGAATTAAATCAGCCCCTCCCTGGGCTGCCACCTTACCGTGGTGGAGGGGTTTGAGTGTCCCAATGATCCTAGGAGCTATGCTGTCAGGGGCTTCATGCCCCTAGAAGGGTCACCCAAGGCAGACAGGTCCTAGGTGAGGGATCAGACAAAGTGCAGCCCAAAAACCCCTATGATGAGTACAATTAATGGACTAAGTTTTCCCTCGCCCGGACGCGGGTCACCGGGGCCCCACTCTGGAGCCAGGCCCGGAGGTGGGGCACGCTGGCGAGCGCCTGGTGGCCGGGCT
>JBBPBX010090293.1:0-14142 GCA_038048925.1 Garcialebias charrua
ATATATATATATATAATCTATTTTTAATAGATTTAGACACATTTTCTAAGTACATTTATGTTAGTTGGCTGCGATCTTTGTGTGTATGTCCTGTAAGTGGTTATACATTTATAAATGTGCTTGTGTCTGTACCTGCGTCTGTTGATCGGGAGGGCCATGGTGCTCGTCTGATGCAGGTAAAAGTCAGTAGGCAGCTCCCAAAGGTGCGGCTTGTTCTCTGACGGCTGGTAAACTTGGAGGAACAAGTTGATGGAATCTTGTCTGTCTGCATCTGGAGAAGTCAAACACATGACAAAATACATATTTATCAACGTTAAAACATGAAGGCAGTTAATCAAATCCTCACAGCAATGGATTTGCGGCTTGTGTGAAGGAATGTGCCATGCAGTGAGCACTCAGATTCAATGCTGTGTGAGCTGAACCACTGGACACGATTTCTTAGAATCACAGGCCACTTGCGGCTCCTGAAACTCGATGGTGGAATGGAATCGACATTTGAGAAGCTAAAAGCTCAACCCGGCAGTTCTGAAACACCCTACCTCTCCATTTATCCCCATGTGAAACTCCTACCTACTTGAGTATCTTGGCATGCCACTCTTATTAATGACATCTTAGTAAAACCGACTCATTGAACGTCCAAGCTGCATCAACAGAAAATGTATCTGTAAAATCTGTTTGTTTAGAAGAGCGCCCCAAGATAATTCCCGTTTAACAAGTGGCACGTGTTTTGCATGTTGCTCACTGTGGTGCCACTTAATCCACCGTCCAACTGTGAAGCCACGTGCCCGCTGCTCCGACCGGCACTGATGTGGGATAATTAGAAGCTAATTTGAGGTCTATTAAAGCATGCCACAAAGCTTTTTCTCTGGATAATTTTCAGCCTGAGAGTCATTTGGCAAACTACCAAAGAGTTAAGGATCAGCTGTAAACATTGCATACAGTACACGTGCAACAAGTTGATTACCGGTATGTAAAAACCTCTGCTTAGAACATGGATAATGAATAGAAATGCACATGTTAAGAATGTTTTTTTTGTCTTATTAG
The DNA here is from genome assembly GCA_038048925.1 of Garcialebias charrua. NCBI lineage: Eukaryota > Metazoa > Chordata > Actinopteri > Cyprinodontiformes > Rivulidae > Garcialebias > Garcialebias charrua. The sequence continues at coordinate 1,045 of JBBPBX010090293.1, forward strand.
AAGAAAAAGTCATTTAGAAATGTAAATGCACCAAAATTCCAAAAGCTCGTAAACAAAACGGCAACTTTTCTTTTGGATTTGTGTTTCAAACAAGTCTGAGTCAGTAAATGGTTGTCAGGGTTCTTGGAAACAATGTAAAAGCATGCACAGCTTAAAAGAGACTGTGTGCTTTTTTAAAAACACAGTCAAATATATACCGGTATCTGTTTTTGAAAGTAATGCAAAACAACACAAGGCCTTGATAATACAACGTGATTGTTTGCTGCCAAGTTCTTATGCAACATCGGTTAACAATAATAAGTGCTCATCCTAATTGCTTGTCAGTTACACCTAGTGAAGTTATTACTGTTAGTGAGACTTCTGGGAAAACTGTCTGATACAAATTACCATTCTACTCTGAATAAAACAAACCATACAGAAAATATCGTAAAACAGTCTGGAACTGAACAGAATGTATAACCATGAGTTCAAAATAAGCAAAAATGGTGCTTTTATTCTGTAAACTTTGCATATAAGGGTAAGGGCTGCTTTGCCAGCACTTCCAAACCGAGTTGTGTGTTTGTGGTGAGCTGCTTGTCCTGCTTGCTGTTCCTAGGTTAACGTTATTTTAACTTGGGCAATGTGGAGGCCGTTATTGTACAGAAGCTGCTTTTAAAAGAGCCTAAAATCTCTACACGTTGAGGGTATTAACATGCAGAAAACCAGCAACTTCTCAAGTATTTCAAGTCACCCAACTACCAGCATCACACTTCAGCTCAGTTTGTAGCCCACGTGTTCCTTTTGTTCCCTGCTCTGGGCTTTATGAAGCTCACACAGCAAAGAGAGTTCCCTATGCGTAGGGAGCCTAATGCTGTATTTTGTTTCTTGTAGAAAATACATTTTCAGATTTCACTTAAATAGGGTTGAAAAACACCATCTCAAAAGTCAAAGTCTCTTTATTTGTCATACAAACCACATGTGGTACATGTGGTGGAACTAAATTGTGTACACAGGGTCCCAGTTACATTCAACAAAAGCATAAAATGTAAAAGAAAAACAGTAATAAGATCTAAAACATGAACCAAGAAAAATGTTAAACATAAATACGCTAAGCACTAGTAGTCCAAAAACAATATGCCGAACAGCAGCAGCACGAACCATCCATCCATCCATCCATCCATCCATCCCTTACCTTAAATTAGCTATTAAAAAATAAAAATAAAAATAAAAAGCTCGATCAAAAACACGGTGGGTACTTATGAGATTGTAAGTTGCTCTTCAGATTTTTTAAGTTTTATTTTATTTTTAAAGTGTATATTATTAAAGTTTACATTTTTACACCTCAACACTGCATTTCAGAACATTCCTTTTTAAAAATTTGTTCACCTTTTAGGTTTGTAGAATACCGTATTTCTATCAACTAACCAAAAGTAATATTTTTATTTTTTAGATAGAACAATTCTTTAAGTGCAATTTTTTTTTCTAAATTAGGAAATGAAGGATGAATTATTTGTAAAGAGAAAAAGTGAGAAGAAGTCCCAGGAGTGTGATAATTATTTTTAGAAATAAAGAGAAGCAGCATCAGAACATGATTCAGAAACATTACTGTAACAATAAAAGGCTAAGGACGCACCTTTAATTATGGGGGCGGGAGCAAGTCCTGAAATTCTAGTCACACGTAGATTAAAAAAAATAAATAAAGGTAAATGCTCCAATTAGAAACCGTTAAAATTAAGGAAACAACATATTTTGAGATGCCTTTCTTTTATGTGATCTTCAGTCTCCTCAAAAACATACAGAGCAGGAGAAATCTTGGTCCGCTACTTTAAATAAAAAAAAACCTGATGTGTTTAATATAGACCATAGATTTTTAGGGTCTGAAAATATTGAGTACTTGTACTCGAGTACTCCGTTTGTGTTTTGGTTACTTACGCAACCAGTTAATTGAAAGCAATCGATTCTTTTTTATTAAAGAATAGAGAGAATGTAAAAACCAAGACTGGGAGACAAGATGATTTAAGTAGGTCAAGTAGCACAGCTTTGTTTTTGCAGAATGTCTTTCAATTTCTGTCTTAGTCACTAGTGTGCTGTGAAAACGTCTTTGTAAACTCCTGCATTTCTTTCTTATAGGCACGAAGTCTTCTTATGGCTAACTAGGGTGCCATTTATATTACAAATCAGAGTTACACGCATCGCCACGTCATTTGTGTCAATTATTCAATAGCAATTACATCCTGGCTCACAAATTGGTTGTAATTTCTCCAGACAACAGTATCAGAAATAACATGGTCTCAAAAAACAAGCGTTTCAAGCTGTCAACAACACAGTCCAGACTTTCTATGAAAACCATATTTTGTGGCGATTCAAATGGATTTACCAGCATCAAACATTACTGTGACCTAGTTTGTCGTTTTTATTACAAAACACACACACATACACATACATGTGTGTGCTGGTGAAGATTCTCAGTCATCCAGGACATGATAAATCAAAAAGGCGTTCAATTCAGGATCAACTGGACTTTATTTGTAACAGAAAACGTTTCGACTTCTGTCCAGAAGTCTTTTTCAATTCTGAATGGAAGCTGTGAGAACGAGAAGTTTTATACAGGCTTACAAGTCAATAACACATACATGTAAATTGACAGATCACACCTTAACAGTAGGGAGTCCCTTGAAGTCTCTGACAGAAAACACAACTAATCACAGCTGAGGTAACACATACATGTAAATTGACAGAACACACCTTAACAGTAGGGAGTTCCCTTGAAGTCTCTGACAGAAAACACAACAACTGTATGTAAATTGACAAACAACACCTCACAGCCCAACAACAGAGGCTTCTCAACAAACTTTGTTAGTCTAATTCACAGACAAGACACCTCTGCTCCCATCCGGTGTAAGACCTTTGTGAATCAGCCCCAAAACTGAGTTGTAAGTTTTGGAAAGTTGAAATCTCAGACCTCCTCCTCTGTTAAGAGAAGGTTTTTCTCTCTTAACATACAAAGCTTCCTTAACACCCCTCTCAAACCATCTGTGTTCTCGGTCCAAAATTTGCACATTTTCATCCTCTGTTCCGTTATGTGGATGACACCTGGGTCAAAATCCAAGCCAGGGAGGTGGAAGCTTTCACCAGACACATTAACTCAGTTGATAACAACATCAAGTTCACCAGAGAGGATGCTAACGATAACAAGCTGCCTTTTTTGGACTGTTTGGTGCATATGGAGGGAGAGGACAGTCTCAACATTGAAGTTTACAGAAAACCAACCCACACAGACCAGTATCTTCTGTTTGACTCTCACCATCCACTGGAGCACAAACTTTCTGTTATCAGAACCTTACAGCATCGGGCAGAACACATCCCCACAAGGACAGAAGGGAAGGAAAAGGAACAGAAACACATCAACAAATCGCTGCAAACATGTGGATATCCCAACTGGGCTTTTGTCAAGTCAGCGAGAAAATCTGCTAAACACAATAATCAACAGAAAAATGCTAACAGACGGAAAAACATTGTCATTCCTTATGTTGCTGGAGTCTCAGAGAATTTCAGAAGGATTTTCAACAAACACAACATCCCAGTACATTTCAAACCCAGCAGAACTCTCAGACAGAGGCTGGTCCACCCGAAGGACAGAACCCCCACACACAAACAGAGTGGTGTGGTGTATGCAGTCCAGTGCAGCGAGGTCTGCTCAGACCGTTACATTGGAGAAACGAAGCAGCCTCTTCACAGACGAATGTCCCAACACAGGAGAGCCACCACCTCTGGACAAAACTCAGCTGTTCACCTTCACCTCACGGACAAGGGACACTCATTTGAGGATGAAAATGTGCAAATTTTGGACCGAGAACACAGATGGTTTGAGAGGGGTGTTAAGGAAGCTTTGTATGTTAAGAGAGAAAAACCTTCTCTTAACAGAGGAGGAGGTCTGAGATTTCAACTTTCCAAAACTTACAACTCAGTTTTGGGGCTGATTCACAAAGGTCTTACACCGGATGGGAGCAGAGGTGTCTTGTCTGTGAATTAGACTAACAAAGTTTGTTGAGAAGCCTCTGTTGTTGGGCTGTGAGGTGTTGTTTGTCAATTTACATACAGTTGTTGTGTTTTCTGTCAGAGACTTCAAGGGAACTCCCTACTGTTAAGGTGTGTTCTGTCAATTTACATGTATGTGTTACCTCAGCTGTGATTAGTTGTGTTTTCTGTCAGAGACTTCAAGGGACTCCCTACTGTTAAGGTGTGATCTGTCAATTTACATGTATGTGTTATTGACTTGTAAGCCTGTATAAAACTTCTCGTTCTCACAGCTTCCATTCAGAATTGAAAAAGACTTCTGGACAGAAGTCGAAACGTTTTCTGTTACAAATAAAGTCCAGTTGATCCTGAATTGAACGCCTTTTTGACATACATGTGTGTATATTCAGTACAGGTGCAGCTCAGAATATTAGAATATTTTGAAAAAGTTTAACTTTTTTGTGTGAAACACATATTTAGATGCATTACATAGAGTGAAATAGTTCAAGTAATTATTTCTTGTCATTTTGATGATTATGGATAACAAGTAATGAAAAACCTAAACTTGGTGCCTCAGAATATTAAAATACTGTATCTAAGATCAATAAAAAGGATACTTTAAAGGTGCCGTCGGCAGTTTCTGGAGAACGCTCGGACTTAGAAATATTTTCAACAGGGAAAAGCATTCTGCTCCCTCCCCCTCAGAGCCATATATGGCTCTGAGGGGGAGCCACAGTCCGTGGTCTGCTGAACTTGAGATCTGCTCCGCCCCCTGCTGCATGTACGCTTGGAGCCGCTTCAATATTCTGTGTTTATATGTTAATAAAATGTTCTAAAAAATAAAATAAATCCATGAAGCGCTAGTCCAGCACACCAGAAGACCAGGAAATCTTCAGAGCCTCGGGCAGCCACGTTGAACCCTACTTTAATTCGCTCGTGACAACTGCACTTCCTCATTCATTGCAGTCGGCAGAGAGAGCGGTACAGAGCGGTGAATGAAGCGATTATTTGACTTTTGAAAAAAAAAAAAAAAAAATAAAGTCCCGATCAGGGATTAAGAAGGGGAATTTAATACATTTGTGTCACATACAAAACAGTCCTGCATCGCTTTCCAATCCTTTGAACAAGAACGTGCGCGGCACTGGGGCTGGGACAGGTGGGGGCGTGGGTTGGGGCGTGAGAAGCTCTGTTGAGGACAACTGGAACACAGCTTTATTGGCTGAATAAAAACTCTGTTTTTATTGGCTGGAAAACGGTGGGTCACTTTTTCTTTTTAGAAATGCTTATTTACCACCTGGAGAAGCAAGGGGACAATTTTTTTTCTCCAGAGATTACCTGGCTAACATCAGTCTGTCAGGAGATGTGGCAGAGTGAAGAAATATGTTTATAAAAAATGTTACATACAGCTCCTTTAAACCCAAATGTGAGGCTTCTGAAAATTATACCATACCATACCAGTTTATTTATAAAGCACTTAAAAATACAGCATCAGCCGTCCGAAGTGCTGTACAAGAATAAAAACAAGCACAAAACAATAAAAACAATCAATCTCAATCATATAAATATCAGAACATCACAAGTAAAATAATACAACATTAAAACAGAGATGTGAACTCATTCTGGTTTAAAAGCCAATGAAAACATATGTGTTTTTAAACGAGTTTTAAAAACAGATATTGATGGGGCCTGCCTGACCTTCAGTGGCAGCTCGTTCCACAATTTAGGAGCCAGAGCTGAAAATGCTCTGTCTCCTCTGGTCTTATACAGGTAGTCCCCGATTTACGAGCGAGATCCGTTACAACGAGGCGCTCGTAAACCGGAAATCTCGTAATTTGGAACGGCCGCCACGCTTCTCGTAAGTCCGGAATTTCGCTCGTAAATTGGAACGGTTTTGCTAGCGCGACTACGAACACTCGTTTTTCATCGAAAAACTGCTTATGAGTGCATAAAAATGATCGGAAACGTGTGTCCACATGTTTAGCTAACGAACTGTGGTGAAAAAACACAGGAAAACTCAGTATTTTTTGCGTTTTTTCCAAAAATTCGCCAGCTCGTAAGTCTGGAACCTCGTAGATCAGAGCGCTCGTAAATCAGGGGACTACCTGTAAAAGGTTTTCGGGACTGCTAAAAGCATTTGGTCAGCGGATCTAAGAGCACGTGATGGCACATAAAGTTGAAGCAGTTCAGACAGATAAGAGGGACTAAAACCGTTCAAAGACTTAAAAACAAACAATAAAACTTTAAAATGGATTCGAAACTGGACAGGAAGCCAATGAAGGGATTATGTTAATTTCTACACGCTCAATACTGGGTTGGGGCTCCCTTTTGCATGAATTACTGCATCATATTATCACTCAACACAAAGTTTTTAACACTAGACTCTGTGTCACCAAACGGGTTTTCACTAAACTCTCGGTCATGTGCTCATACAGTTTGCACTACTTCTCATAATTGCACTAATGTCTGTATTACATCACTGCCTATAATCATAATACTGTTTACATTCTCTGTTTACATTTATTAATACTGTTTACTTTTATTACTACTGCTTACATGTAATTACTACTGTTTACATTTATTTACACTACTTTAATATCTACACCACTGCTGGTACATATACAGTGTGCTCTGAACGGTCTTATTTAGGGATGCCCAATGTGCCTTACTGCATATGCCACTTTTTGCCTCTACAACAACATCAACTACTACCTCATACATATACTGTGTACATTGACTCATTCGCTGCTTTGCCACTTTGCAAATGTCAATGCTAGAAACCTTTAGTTTATTTTAGTTATACTTTTTATACTCTTTTTTTATACCACTATGCAAAAAAAAAAAAAAACACACAGGACAGTGTTAGTTTTACTATTTTTATGCTTATGTCTATTATTATATGTTTCAGTGTTTCAATGTTTAGATGTTTACTGTTGCACCGAGGGACTGAGAGAAACGCAATTTCGGTCCTGTGTATGTCCTGCACTGTACATATTGCAGATCTGACAATAAAGTTGACTTTGACTTTGAAAGTGGCATGGCATGGAGGTGATCAGCCGGTGGCACTGAAGGTGTAATGGAAGCCCAGGTAGCTTAGATAGCAGTCTTCAGGTCATCTGCATTGTTGGTTCTAGTGTTTCTCACCTTCCTCTTGACAATAGCCCATAGATTCTGTATGGGGTTCAGGTCAGATGAGTTTGCTGGCCAGTCATGCTCAGTAACACCATGATCTGAACCAACTTTTGATACATTTGGCAGTGTGGCCGTGGTGTAGTGGTAATGGCAGTCGTCTCCCGATCGGAAAGTTGGCGGTTCGACTCCCGGGACCCGCACCATGTGTCGTTGTGTCCTTGGGCAAGACACTTAACCCTGAGTTGCTCCCGGTAGGACTGGAAAGCACCTTGCATGGTAGTCTGCCGCCACCGGTTTATGAATGTGTGTAGCATTCAATATATGTGTAGCACTTTGAGATTTTCAGTAATGAAAAGTGCGTTATAAATTGAATTAATTATTATTATTATTAGGCAGGAGCAAAGTCAGAGTCAGAGTCAGAGAGTCTTTATTGTCATTTGCACCGCATGTGGTACATGTGATGAAAACGAGATTATGTACACAGGGTCCCAGTTACATCCAACAACAAATGCAAGAGAAAAACAGTAATAACATCTAGAATTAACTAAGAAAAACATCAACTAGTAATACACTAAGCCCTAATGTAGTGGAAAAACATCATTATAAACAGCAGCACGAACATGAGTCTGTATGAGCAGATGGTCACAAATGAACACAGCAACAAGAAAACAGATCAGCATCAGCATGATGTGATATTTTGCAGTGATTATTCTTATTATTTATTTATTCATGAGTCTAACAGCCTCAGGGTAGAAGCTGTTCCTCAGTCTAGTGGTTCTACATTTGATGCTCCTCAACCTCCGTCCTGAGGGGAGTGGGGCAAAGAGTGAGTGTGCTGGGTGAGTGAGGTCTTTCATGATGCAGGTGGCTCTTTTCCTGCATCTGGAGGTGTAAATGTCTGTGATGGTGGGGAGACTGACTCCAACAGACTTCTGTGCAGCCTTCACCACTCTCTGTAGAGCTTTCCTCTCTTCAACTGTGCAGCCTCCATGCCACACGTTGATGCTGGAGCACAGGATGCTCTCCACTGCACACCTGTAGAAGGAGGTGAGGACTGGGCTGCTCAGACCAGCTCGTCTCAGCCGTCTGAGGAAGTAGAGTCTCTGATGACCTTTCTTGATCAGGCTGGTGGTGTTGTTGCTCCAGCTGAGGTTATCATTCAAGTGTACACCCAAGTATTTGTAGCTGGAGACCACTTCCACTGCAGATGTGGGTGTGTATGTTCCTTCTGAAGTCCACAATCATCTCCTTTGTCTTCTTCACATTCATGTGAAGGTTATTCTCTTTGCACCAGCTCTCCAGGTGTTCCACCTCCTGTCTGTAGCTGGACTCATCATTGTTTGTGATGCATCCCACCACCGCTGTATCATCTGCAAACTTAAAGGGATTGTGACATGATTTTTTTACTATTCATAAAATTGCTCAAAATATATATATTTTATCATTTAAATATGTTTGTTTTTGCAAACAAAATGATAAATCACTTTAATTTTGCTTTAAAAGTGATTTTGAACTTCAAGCCGTGTTTAATCATGGGAAATCCCATTACACACGAACGCACCATCTGTGATGTCACACTGGGCAGAGCTCTGGGCTTGTCACAGTGCGCAGGTATGAGCAGCTCGACATGAAGGAAGTCTGATACAGCATCAGACCTAAATTAGATCCTGTTGTTTCTTGTTCCATCACCCAAACTATTTTCTGCTTCCCAAAATGAAGACAAATAGCTCAAATCTTCACATAGATTGCTAAATTCGTCCAGTTTTAAATTGTCCGCTATTAAAGACACCAGAGCCCTCTGCCCAGTGTGACATCACAGATGGTGCGTTCGAGTGTAATCGGATTTCCCATGATTAAACACGGCTTGAAGTTCAAAATCACTTTTAAAGCAAAATTAAAGTGATTTATCATTTTGTTTGCAAAAACAAACATATTTAAATGATAAAATATATATATTTTGAGCAATTTTATGAATAGTAAAAAATTCATGTCAGTGGACCTTTAACAATATGACAGCCTGGATGTGTGGCTGTACAATCATATGTGAGCAGAGTGAACAGAAGAGGGCAGAACAGAAGAAAAGTCCTGCTGTAAAATGAAATAATCTCCATAAAGCTCAACAGCAGAAGGAAACAAAATATTCTAAAATTTGCTGGTAGATGCTTCATTGACTGTGAACTTTAGAAAACCAAGTGGACCAACACCAGCAGATGGCATGGACACAAACCATCACTGACTGTGGGAACTTCACTCTGGACTTCAAGTACCGTAACATGGATTCTGGGACTCTCCACTCTTCCGCCAGACACTGGGACCTTGATTTCCAAATGACATGCAGAATTTGCTTTAATCTGAAATAAGGATGTAGGACCACTGAGCAACAGTCCAGTTCTATGTCTCCTCAACCAGGTAAGACACTTCTGACCTAGTCTCTTGGTTCAGGAGTGGCTGGATTTGAGGAGTGAGACATTTGTAGCTCATGTCAAGGATTTGTCTATGTATGGTGACTTTTGAAGCTTTGACTCCAGCCTCAGTCTACTTGCTGTGAAGCTCTCCCAAATTCTTCAATGGTTTTTGCTCTAAATTTTCTCAAGGCTGCATTTATCTGTTTTTGGTGCACATTTTCCTACCACACTTTTTCCCTTCCACTTAACTTTCTATGAATATGCTTGGATACAGTGCTGTATCCCGTATAAATAAATGTTTCAAAGTCAAAAGTCAAGTCAAATGTCTACAAATCGCTGAACAGTCTCGCCCCCGCCTATCTCTCGGATCTGATACACCCATATGTCCCTCCACGTGCTTTGAGGTCAGAGGATCAGGTACTCTTAATAGTTCCAGAAACTCGCCTTAAGCGCAGGGGTGACAGGGCTTCTCTGTAGCAGGCCCAAGACTCTGGAACGAGTTACCGCTGCTCATCAAACAGGCCCCCTCCCTCTCGGTTTTCAAATCCCGGTTAAAAACTCACTACTACTCCATTGCTTTCAATGCCAGCTGATTTGTATTGGATCGTTTTATTTATGATCTGCAATGTTTTTATGTTTTTCGTGTTGTACTTCATTGTCTGTGTTGCCTGTTGCATGTTTGTTTGTCCAGCACTTTGGTGTGGACTTGTTCCTGTTTAAAGTGCTTGATAAATAAAATGGTATGGTATGGTATACTAACAATAACAGCATTGTAAGAGGGGGACAGTTGAACCCGGAGGCCTCCACCTCTGTTTAATGATGGACGGTTTCTTTTCACAAAGATGGCCTCCTTTACTCCTCTCTCAAACCATCGTTCCTCTCTATCAAGGATGTGAACATCTTCATCCTTGAAAGAGTGACCGCTGGCCTGGAGATGAGTGTAGACCGCAGAGTCCTGACCTGATGATGTTGATCTTCTGTGCTGGGCCATCCTTTTGGCCAGTGGCTGTTTAGTTTCCCCGATATAAGACTGATCACAGCCCTCCTGACACTGAACAGCATACACAATATTACTCTGTTTGTGCCGGGGGACTGGATCTTTGGGATGAACCAGTCTTTGCCGTAATGTATTTTGGGGTTTAAAAGCCACTGGGACGTTGTGTTTAGAAATAAATTTTAGAAAATAAACGTCTCAATGTCTCTGAAACTCCCGCAACATACGGAATGACCACTGGTCTGGGTCTGGGTTCCTTCTTTTCACCTGATGGCTGGCTGGAGTCCTGTTTGGGTTTCTTCTCTGCTTTCAGGAAGGCCCAGTTAGGATATCCACATTGCTCTATAGCCTGTCTTGTGTGAGATTTCTCCTTCTGTCTGGCTCCTGAGTTAGTGGAGACACTGTCTGCTCTGTGATACAGAGTCCTGATGACTCCTAACTTGTGCTCCAAAGGGTGATGGGAGTCAAACTGTAAATATTTGTCTGTGTATTTTTTTTTGAATGTCCAGAGGACCAGACTTAGCTTTTTTAGATTTTTCTACTTGGATTATTGAGCATGCATCAGGGTAATAACCTTTAGAGGGGAAAAAAAGTCACAACAGACACAAAAATCCAGTAGACATCAACACAAACTATGTGATGGAGCACAGGCGACGGATATCCTAACAGAAGGATCAGACAAGGGCTTTAAATGGAAGAGTGAAATCATTAGGATGCAAATGAGAGGGAACAATTATAATGTGTGCAAGAGATTGAAAGAGATACTGTATGAAAAGCGGAGGACAAGATTGAGCCATCTTTGCTTTCATTGTGGTTTTGCTCTCAAAGCAACTGTCACATGTTCACTGTCAAAGATCCAGGCGGTAGGTGCAATTAATTTCACATGACTATTTTTCCGACCACAGCAATTTGTTTTACAGTCCTGTGTCTTAACCATCTGTCTAAATTATTCCATGTAGGGTTTAGTCTCTGGTGTGAAAACATGAACTAGAGTGGATCAAGTTCTTGCATGTCTTCGTAGATAAAATAATATTTGTGGGGAGAGATTTAATTTTTAAATATTACAATGTCTTTGATGCTACTTTAGAAACCCAAATCAGTGTTTACAGTGAATTTTTCTGGACGACAGACAAAACCACACCAACATCTCTTCTTTAGTTTTATGTGTAACATAAATTGAGCCAGTTTCTCCCCTTTATTTATTTATTTATTTATTTATTTATTTATTTATTTATTTATTTATTCATATTTTTTGTTGCTTTTGTTTCTCCTCCCTCCAGTTTTGTCTACCATTGAAGTGAAAAGGTTTGCAGTAGTCTTTTAGCCGCTGTCTTATCCATTGAGTCTCTTCATAAAATAGAAATATGTAGTGGCTAGAACCATAGCCATGAACAAATAAAAACCAGTGAAGTGTCTTCCAGGCAGCCCATCCATTCACATCATAAAAATGACTATTTGTGTTTTCAATGTGTCAGTCCATTGTTGGCCGTTTGGTTCATCTTGGATACTGGGATTCACCCTCCTCTCTATAAATCCCCCTCTAATCTCTTCCTCTCCTTTGTCCTCCTTAACTTGACCTCTTGGCGTCTCCTCAAGAGCTTCTTGGTGAATCATGTGAGATACATTTCCAAATATTCAATCACAAAATGCACTCTGTGTCCTCTTGTTCTGAGGAGGGATTTAGTTCTTGTTAAGAAGAGTTATGAACACAGTGGTGTTTTACACCAACAGTATGTTCTCTGACATATTTCACCTGGGCCTTCACCTAATCTACGTGTCATTCCACAGTCTGGACACACTTTTACACACTTATACAAAGAAAAGAAGATGATCTAGCTGAGATTTGACTTTTTTTCTGGGACGGGGGATCTCGTAAACTTAAAAAAAAATAGTAAAAAAGCTAAATCTGGTCCTCTGGACATAAAAAAAAAAAGCAAAACAAAACAAAAAAGTAGAAACGTTTCGTCTTTCGTCTGAAAGACTTCCTCAGTCTGAGATGCTGTATTCAGCTCAGTCGTATAAATAGCACCCTCTCACATTGGATCAACTGGTTTCTCCCCTTTATTTGTTTATTAATTAATTAATTTATTTATTAATTCATATTTTTTGTTGCTTTTGTTTCTCCTCCCTTATAAGACTGAGCTGAATACAGCATCTCAGACTGAGGAAGTCTTTCAGACGAAAGACGAAACGTTTCTAATGTTTTGTTTTGTTTTGCTTTTTTATTTTTTTATTTTGAATGTCCAAAGGACCAGACTTAGCTTTTTTAGATTTTTCTACCTGGATTATTGAGCATGTATCAGGGTATTAAAAAAAAAGTTTTTTTATGCGTATTTTTTATACGCTTGACTAAATCACTCAGTTGGTAATCACTCAGATGGGTTGCTGACCAAACAACAAAATTTAAAGCATTTTTGAATGCTTGAATGCTTATTGTAAACTTACTTAAGAACATTTATTATATTTAAACTAAAGTCCAGTTATTGTCCAAACCTTATTTTTCAGAATATTTCAGAGTGATATCTGACAACAGGGTTTTGAGTGTGATTACGGTACACATGCAGCCCCCCCCCC
>JBBPBX010090294.1:0-14142 GCA_038048925.1 Garcialebias charrua
GTCTGGGTTTAGGAAGGTAGGATGTTTGATGGATGATGGATGGATGGATGTTTGATGGATGGATGTTTGATGGATGGATGAATGCATGGATGGATGGATAAAGCGTGGACCTCAGTCAGTAAAGAATCCATATGTCTGGGTTCAGGAAGGCAGGATGTTTGATGATGGATGGATGATGTTTGATGGATGGATGGATGGATGGATGTGTGGATGTTTGATGGATGGATGGATGTATGGATGGATAAAGCGTGGACCTCAGTCAGTAAATAATCCATCTGTCTGGGTTCAGTAAGGCAGGATGTTTGATGGATGGATGGATGTTTGATGGATGGATATATGTTTGATGGATGGATGGATGTTTGATGGATGGATGGATGGATGTTTGATGGATGGATGGATGTTTGATAGATGGATGGATGGATAAAGCTTGGACCTCAGTCAGTAAAGAATCCATATGTCTGGGTTTAGGAAGGTAGGATGTTTGATGGATGATGGATGGATGGATGGATGATGTGATGGATGGATGAATGCATGGATGGATGGATAAAGCGTGGACCTCAGTCAGTAAAGAATCCATCTGTCTGTTTTCAGGAAGGCGGGATGTTTGACTCACCAAATACCAAATGACCTCTTGGACTAGCTGAAAACCTGTACATGTAAAAATATGAAAAAGTTAAAAAACAATTCTCAAGTTTATACAATACACTTATACAGTATTCTGTATTATTCAGTATTCAGTATTCCAACAACAGTATTCTTATACCTACATAAAACTGCAGTCAACGTGATGACGTAACGAGGCTGCAACGTGATGACGTGATGACGTAACGACGCAGTTCGTCCGTCTGCTCACTGCTCAGAAAAAAAAAAAAAAAAAGAGCAGAATTAGCAGAAAAATGACGTTGGAAACATTAAAACCCCTCTACCCTATTAACGCATGTTAAATTACAGCGTTAGTCACGCTGTTATTGTGACGTGACACGTTCACGGTAGTGACGCTAACGCGACGTGCGTTTAATTTTGTCTTCGTCGCGTTAAGACTCTAAATAACCACTAAAAACATCCACAAGTGATGCATATATAGTATCGCTGATTTATATAAATGTCTATAAAAGTTTTCAACAGCGTTGAAAGGTTGTCACGCTTCTGAAGTGAAGTTACGTTACATGCTAACGCTAGCCGCAGCTAGTTTGAGCTGCGTCTTTCTTCACGCACTCAAAACTCATGCACAGATACTTCCTAATTTATCTAAATGTTGATAAAGTTTTCTACAGTCTTCACAGTTTGTGACGCTGCGGTTAAAGTCACGTTACTACTGGATTAGGTTAACATTTCCTTGAGATGATGTCATCAAAAGCAACAAAAAATTTTTTTTAATTCTTACCTGAATGAAGTCAATACACTCTGACACTCTGTCCACCTACCGCTGCAAAATTTTATTTAAATCGCTCTCCAAAAATAATCTCCGCTCACCTACATGCACTCAACACACGACGCCATAACTCTGCACGTGTAAGCTCAAGGGGCTTTAACTTTTAAAAACTCGGTCACCTGAGGCCCCGCCCTGAGCCCCCGCCCACTACAGGGTCTCCACATCACGAGAGGAGGGGCGGCGTTGGAGTTTCGCGCGGTCTCCACATCACGAGAGGAGGGGCGTTGCAGTTTGGCGCCATGTGTGTCAGTGAGCCACACACACGGCTTCAATAAATGCAACCGATACACAAAAACATACACACCACACACAAATACCCTGGGAGGTGCGTAGCCAGCCAATTTTATAAATGTAAATAACTTTTTATTAAAACAATTTTAAGTGTTAAAGCACACTCCAACTCATCCAGGCAGCCTATTAGCCACAAGTTACGCTGATATTGATGAGAAAAAACAATGTTTACATATTAATATATTTGGATACAATCTGTGTTTTATCCAGACATTGGCAAAGGCTGGCTAATACCAAATGTCCCGATAATGTCGGTACGTAGTCTGGCGCATAGGCGGGCCAATACGCTTGCACCAACACACACACACACACACACACACACACACACATATATATATATAATATATATATATATATATATATATATATATATATATATATATATATATACATATATATATATATAATATATATACATATATTTATATATAATATATATATATATATATATATACTGTATATGAACATTTGTCTGTGGCTGAAAAAGCCACAGACAAAGCAGAATGTTCAAAAAAGAAACAAGATCATCCACTTTGGTTGTGTGTTCTTTTCCAGCTCTTCTTCTAATGCGTGTTAGTGGTTAATAAAGAGCTTAATGTAGCACTAGCACCCCCAGCTGGTTAGGAGCGTTGATATTAATGATCCGCCCACTACAGGAGAAATACCCGCCCACTAAAGGGGGTCCTAATGGGCGCTGTGGATACAGAAATAAACCGGTCCCACAGGAACCGGCCCAAAACAAGCCACAATGGGACCTTACAGGAACCAGCCCTGTGGATAAAGGGCATAAAGTAACCCGGTTCACTTCATGGATCTGGGTCAGTCTAATGAGTCACTAATGTAAAGCTAGATTCATACTCGACGCGTCGCGCAGCGCGCGAGGGTGCGCGCTCCAAAAGTGATGCAATTTCACAGTCCCCGCCCCTGCGCGTTGGCCCCGCACGTGGGATTAGCGCGTGTCGTGCACCTCTGAATTTTTGAAACTCCGCAAGCCTCTGCGCGCGCGGTGGGCGCTACGATTTGATTGACAGGTCCTCACCCGACAGCCTTCACCCTCTTCACGCCGGAGCCTGCAGCTGTTTGCGCCGCTGTGGTCGTGGAGACGGAGTCGCGACGCATGGAGGAATGTTTTGTGACACAAAATGTATTAAATTCTCCTTCATTCCTGATCTGGAGTCGGACTTTTCTTTTGTTTTTTCGCCAAAAGTCACGTGATCGCTTTCTCCTCCGCTGACTCCATGCATTAAAGCTCCACTGACATGTTCTTTTAACTTTTCAAAAAATGGCACAACATATATAAATATTAAGATAGACCTCTGACCGTTTTTGCTAAAATAATGTTCAATGAATGAAATTTCCTCTCAAAATATTTTAAATTTAGCGCCGTTTTTTTAGACCGTAAATCCGGATTTTCCGGTCACGTGTCAGCAGAACCGATCTGACGTCACGTCCGATACTGAACTCTGCTCAAACCGTACATTGAATGGACAAAAATATAAACGCATCCGTCGAATTTAGCCAATTAAAACTACATTTTAGCGATTTGACTTCAGTTTGGGGAAAAAAAAGTTATTTTGAGTGATGCACAACGAACGGAAAGGTTTATATTCTCCGTGTTGCTTCTGTAAGAGTTATCACGATAGCTCTGCTGCCATCTGGTGCTCAATGTGAAACCTCCCTTGAAAAAAAAAAGCAATACGGAGAATATAAACCTTTCCGTTCGTTGTGCATCACTCAAAATAACTTTTTTTTCCCCAAACTGAAGCCAAATCGCTAAAATGTAGTTTTAATTGGCTAAATTCGACGGATGCGTTTATATTTTTGTCCATTCAATGTACGGTTTGAGCAGAGTTCAGTATCGGACGTGACGTCAGATCGGTTCTGCTGACACGTGACCGGAAAATCCGGATTTACGGTCTAAAAAAACGGCGCTAAATTTAAAATATTTTGAGAGGAAATTTCATTCATTGAACATTATTTTAGCAAAAACGGTCAGAGGTCTATCTTAATATTTATATATGTTGTGCCATTTTTTGAAAAGTTAAAAGAACATGTCAGTGGAGCTTTAAAACCGCAAATAAAGACAACAGTTCAGCACGCGAGCGGAAAGCTATTTGTTTTTGTTGTGTGATTTCAAACAGTTCTTCTTCTACGGTAGATTTCTTCTTCTACACCTTTCTTGCAACATATGCACAGGTTTTAGAGGGTACTGCCTCCTGCTGGTCCGTAAAAGAACAGCACTTTGCCATGCGCCGCCGTGCGTCAACCATAAACACAGAGGCGACACTGTAAACGCATTTCGCCGCACGGCTGAGTGCACGCGCGGCGCGCGCGCTCCAGCCTGCGGACCAAAGCGCAAGTCTAACTCAGGCTTAACCCGGTTCACTTTATGGATCTGGGTCAATCTAATGAATCACTAAAGTAACCCGGTTCACTTTATGGATCTGGGTCAGTCTAATGAGTCACTAAAGTAACCCGGTTCACTTTATGGATCTGGGTCAGTCTAATGAGTCACTAAAGTAACCCGGTTCACTTTATGGATCTGGGTCAGTCTAATGAGTCACTAAAGTAACCCGGTTCACTTTATGGATCTGGGTCAGTCTAATGAGTCACTAAAGTAACCCGGTTCACTTTATGGATCTGGGTCAGTCTAATGAGTCACTAAAGTAACCCGGTTCACTTTATGGATCTGGGTCAGTCTAATGAGTCACTAAAGTAACCCGGTTCACTTTATGGATCTGGGTCAGTCTAATGAGTCACTAAAGTAACCCGGTTCACTTTATGGATCTGGGTCAGTCTAATGAGTCACTAAAGTAACCCGGTTCACTTTATGGATCTGGGTCAGTCTAATGAGTCACTAAAGTAACCCGGTTCACTTTATGGATCTGGGTCAGTCTAATGAGTCACTAAAGTAACCTGGTTCACTTTATGGATCTGGGTCAGTCTAATGAGTCACTAAAGTAACCTGGTTCACTTTATGGATCTGGGTCAGTCTAATGAGTCACTAAAGTAACCCGGTTCACTTTATGGATCTGGGTCAGTCTAATGAGTCACTAAAGTAACCTGGTTCACTTTATGGATCTGGGTCAGTCTAATGAGTCACTAAAGTAACCTGGTTCACTTTATGGATCTGGGTCAGTCTAATGAGTCACTAAAGTAACCTGGTTCACTTTATGGATCTGGGTCAGTCTAATGAGTCACTAAAGTAACCCGGTTCACTTTATGGATCTGGGTCAGTCTAATGAGTCACTAAAGTAACCCGGTTCACTTTATGGATCTGGGTCAGTCTAATGAGTCACTAAAGTAACCCGGTTCACTTTATGGATCTGGGTCAGTCTAATGAATCACTAAAGTAACCCGGTTCACTTTATGGATCTGGGTCAGTCTAATGAATCACTAAAGTAACCCGGTTCACTTTATGGATCTGGGTCAGTCTAATGAGTCACTAAAGTAACCCGGTTCACTTTATGGATCTGAGTCAGTCTAATGAATCACTAAAGTAACCC
Organism: Garcialebias charrua; assembly: GCA_038048925.1. Taxonomy (NCBI): domain Eukaryota; kingdom Metazoa; phylum Chordata; class Actinopteri; order Cyprinodontiformes; family Rivulidae; genus Garcialebias; species Garcialebias charrua. Next base: position 5,230 of record JBBPBX010090294.1, read on the forward strand.
GGTTCACTTTATGGATCTGGGTCAGTCTAATGAGTCACTAAAGTAACCTGGTTCACTTTATGGATCTGGGTCAGTCTAATGAGTCACTAAAGTAACCTGGTTCACTTTATGGATCTGGGTCAGTCTAATGAGTCACTAAAGTAACCTGGTTCACTTTATGGATCTGGGTCAGTCTAATGAGTCACTAAAGTAACCTGGTTCACTTTACGGATCTGGGTCAGTCTAATGAGTCACTAAAGTAACCTGGTTCACTTTATGGATCTGGGTCAGTCTAATGAGTCACTAAAGTAACCTGGTTCACTTTATGGATCTGGGTCAGTCTAATGAGTCACTAAAGTAACCCGGTTCACTTTACGGATCTGGGTCAGTCTAATGAGTCACTAAAGTAACCTGGTTCACTTTATGGATCTGGGTCAGTCTAATGAGTCACTAAAGTAACCCGGTTCACTTTACGGATCTGGGTCAGTCTAATGAGTCACTAAAGTAACCTGGTTCACTTTACGGATCTGGGTCAGTCTAATGAGTCACTAAAGTAACCCGGTTCACTTTACGGATCTGGGTCAGTCTAATGAGTCACTAAAGTAACCCGGTTCACTTTATGGATCTGGGTCAGTCTAATGAGTCACTAAAGTAACCCGGTTCACTTTATGGATCTGGGTCAGTCTAATGAATCACTAAAGTAACCCGGTTCACTTTATGGATCTGAGTCAGTCTAATGAATCACTAAAGTAACCCGGTTCACTTTATGGATCTGGGTCAGTCTAATGAGTCACTAAAGTAACCCGGTTCACTTTATGGATCTGGGTCAGTCTAATGAATCACTAAAGTAACCCGGTTCACTTTATGGATCTGGGTCAGTCTAATGAGTCACTAAAGTAACCTGGTTCACTTTATGGATCTGAGTCAGTCTAATGAATCACTAAAGTAACCTGGTTCACTTTATGGATCTGAGTCAGTCTAATGAATCACTAAAGTAACCTGGTTCACTTTATGGATCTGGGTCAGTCTAATGAGTCACTAAAGTAACCTGGTTCACTTTATGGATCTGGGTCAGTCTAATGAGTCACTAAAGTAACCTGGTTCACTTTATGGATCTGGGTCAGTCTAATGAGTCACTAAAGTAACCTGGTTCACTTTATGGATCAGGGTCAGTCTAATGAATCACTAAAGTAACCCGGTTCACTTTATGGATCAGGGTCAGTCTAATGAGTCACTAAAGTAACTCGGTTCACTTTATGGATCTGAGTCAGTCTAATGAGTCACTAAAGTAACCTGGTTCACTTTATGGATCTGGGTCAGTCTAATGAGTCACTAAAGTAACTCAGTTCACTTTATGGATCTGAGTCAGTCTAATGAATCACTAAAGTAACCTGGTTCACTTTATGGATCAGGGTCAGTCTAATGAGTCACTAAAGTAACTCAGTTCACTTTATGGATCTGAGTCAGTCTAATGAATCACTAAAGTAACCTGGTTCACTTTATGGATCAGGGTCAATCTAATGAGTCACTTAAGTAACCCGGTTCACTTTATGGATCAGGTTCAGTCTAATGAGTCACTAAAGTAACCTGCAGTGGTGGGCAACGCTAATCCAAAAATTAGTTCCGCTATTTCTAAAGCACTAATTAATTTATTTAGGTCCGCAATTTCAAAAGCACTAATGTCTTATGAAAATTAGGGGAAGCTAATTCTAATCCGCTAATTAAATTCAACAATTGGTAGCAGCAAGTTATGCAATATTTGCACTACACTGCCAACTAGCGGTGCATGAACTGTTATACAGTAAGTTGTTTGAGTTTCAGAGTATTTAGTTTGGTTCTCTTCAACAGGTTTGACAAGGACAAAATGTACCCATTCCAAAGTCTGTTAGCTAAACTGCTGACATATTTGGCTGTTTTTTTTTTTCTTCTTTTGTTACTTTTAGTACCACTAGATCGCATGTGTCAAACTCAAGGCCCGTGGGCCAAATCCGGCCTACCATAACCGTTTCTGTGGCTCTCTACACCCTAGAACTTCAAGATAACAGTTGTAAGCATGTTGCTCTCAGGTGATGGGTCCCCATCCCTACACTCCCTGGTCTCTCTGTTAATTGTCTTGCTTATCTCCTCCATTTTGTTGTCCAGGTGTTTGTGATTGTCATGCTGTGTGTTCATGTACCTGTATATAAAGTCAGGGATTTTTTAATTGATAAAGCTCTGTATATGTTGTATAACACAATCATTGTTCCACATTTAATCTATTGTATTGAGGTTTGGGGAAAAGCGTGCAAAACAATTACAAAGCCTGTTTTTATTTTACAAAAGAGAGCTGTAAGAGTAATCACCAGAAAACATTTCAGTCACCCATCAAACACCTTGTTTCTTCAGCTAAATTTATTGAAATTCCAGGAATTGGTAGAATATAGTATTTTATCAGTTATGTATAGGGCTCATAATAACACATTACCTTTAAATATCCAAAGAAATTTAGACAAAGTTATTACAATCTTAAAGGGACAGATATTCATCAAACCACAATTCAGAACCAGCTTAAAGGGACGGTCTACCTCAATTCAGGGAGTTGGATTGTGGAATGTTCTGGAGAGTGATGTTAAAAATGCAAAATCAATTCATTCATTCAACCTTTATTTATACAGGCTAGCCTCGTTAGTATATATGATGTAGCTTAGTGTGTTTGTGTACAGTATTACAGTTAGATAAATTAGTAGATTTATTCATTTTGTGATGTAGTTTGAAGGTTATCATTGGTTGAACAAACTGTGAAATAAATAAGGGGCAGATATAATAAGATTCCATCTTCTTTCTGCTCCTTTCATTTTATCCTACTTGTATTCTTCTATCTGATGAAACTGTTTTGTATTGTTCTTTTAAAATGAATGAATAAACATCAAATCAAATCAACGGCCCAGTCAGAGTCCAGAACCTGAAGGTGGGACCTTCAGAGAGCTGAGCAGAAACCTCAAAGAACTGAAGCAACAATGGAAAGAAGAGTGGGTCAGAACTCCTCCAGAACCAGGAGAGAGACTGATGAAGTCCTGCAGACTGATGAAGTCAGAGAACCACAGAGGATTCTGCTGCTGAAGGAGGTTCTGTTGGGTCAGAGGCACAAGCTGAGGTTAAATTTTAATGATTTTAGAACTTGTTAAAGATCATCCATCCAGCCATCCAGCTAACTGTCTATCCATCCATCCATTCAGCTAAAAGTCTATTCATCCTTGTATCTGATGAAACTGTTTTGTATTGTTCTTTTAAAATGAATGAATGAACATCAAATCAAATCAAAAATAAGTCTGTATCTCTGTGTTTATCATTGTCCTGGCATTGTCTCCTGTTGCCTCTGTCTCCTGAGTTCCTTGTGATTCCCTGAGTATGTAAGTTTGCTGCCCTGCGGACGCCATTTTGAAGAGTCCTAATGGTGAACTACTTTTTTAAATCCAGCAGATTTGACCATTTCGTGAAACTCTCAAGCTCAGAAAAACTTGTGCTATAACGTCAGCTATGAAATATATTTTTTCTCAGCAAAGAAATAATTGTTTTACCGTGTTTTGTTGTAAAATCCTGGCTTCTTTGGCTGTCGCGGACGCCATTTTGAAGAGTGCTAATGTGGTGAAATTCTATTTTTAAATCCAGACGCGTCGCGTAGGCCCTGAGAAACATCCATAAGTTCACCCTCCATGTTAAAAAGTCTTCGTCTGACTCTTCGAAAACAGTTACTTTAAAAAACAGAAAAAACAGAAAAGTCTGCAGAGTAACACACTGGCTGCTAACTGCTATAGAGAGAGCACACACCAAGAGACTGAGGGGGACGCTTTTTTGTGACGGACCACATCCGGCGCTGCTCGTAAATACGTTATTTCGTTTTTACTGATAAATAATTAGTTATTAGCGGTACTGCATTTTAAATAAAAATAGCATAAATCCGCTTATGAATTATAAAACTTAGTCAATCCGCTGTAAAGCTAACAGATTATTTAGCTATGCTACAAGCGGATTAGCGCAACAGCGCTACCTAGCGGTCGGAGGCCCACCACTGTATATATATATATATATATATATACTGTATATGAACATTTGTCTGTGGCTGAAAAAGCCACAGACAAAGCAGAATGTTCAAAAAAGAAACAAGCTCATCCACTTTGGTTGTGTGTTCTTTTCCAGCTCTTCTTCTAATGTGTGTGTTAGTGGTTAATAAAGAGCTAAGTATCACTAGCGCCACCAGCTGGTTAGAAGCGTTGATATTATGATCCACCCACTGCAGGAGAACTTCACGCCCACTAAAGGGGTCCTAAGTGCGCAGTGGGTACAGAAATAAACCGGTCCCATAGGAACTGGCCCAAACTAGCCACAATGGGACCTTACAGGAACCAGACCTGTGGATAAGAGGCATAAAGTAACCCGGTTCACTTTATGGATCTGAGTCAGTCTAATGAGTCACTAAAGTAACCCGGTTCACTTTATGGATCTGAGTCAGTCTAATGAGTCACTAAAGTAACCCGGTTCACTTTATGGATCTGAGTCAGTCTAATGAGTCACTAAAGTAACCCGGTTCACTTTATGGATCTGAGTCAGTCTAATGAGTCACTAAAGTAACCCGGTTCACTTTATGGATCTGAGTCAGTCTAATGAGTCACTAAAGTAACCCGGTTCACTTTATGGATCTGAGTCAGTCTAATGAGTCACTAAAGTAACCCGGTTCACTTTATGGATCTGAGTCAGTCTAATGAGTCACTAAAGTAACTCGGTTCACTTTATGGATCTGAGTCAGTCTAATGAGTCACTAAAGTAACCCGGTTCACTTTATGGATCTGAGTCAGTCTAATGAATCACTAAAGTAACCCGGTTCACTTTATGGATCTGAGTCAGTCTAATGAGTCACTAAAGTAACTCGGTTCACTTTATGGATCTGAGTCAGTCTAATGAATCACTAAAGTAACTCGGTTCACTTGAGTCGTTCACTCTTTGTTTGTTTTGGATCAGCACAGAGAGTAAGAAGTAACTCCTTTATCTTCCAGAAAACTGCTACTAACTTGTAACAAAGTCACTGGAGAGAAAGAATAAAGACACAAACCTAAAAGATGCAGTTGATGGTTGGGACTGAAAACAGCATCTAACATGTGTCTTGCTCCGTTTGTTCCTGAGCTGCAGCTCTACTTCCAAAATCCTCAGACTTTTCTTCTTCCTCTGCTTCCAGCTGTTTGAGCCGCTGTCTCCACATCTGTTCACTTCCGGTCAGCAACATTTACAGATGTTACAGCTCAATTTAACGTTCACTTCAACTCATTTGAGCAGCAGTCGAGAGAAAAGGCCTTCAGCTCGTAGCTACGGAGCAGAACAACAAACACTGACGTCACAACTGAGCAACTTCCGGTGCTGGGAGAACATCACTTCCGTTAGCTGCTGCTCTCCAAAATAAGAGCTCAAACTGAGCTGCAGCTCTACATCCTTCAGTTTCTGTGTTCCCATGGCAACTTGTCAATATTTCACTGAATTTAGACCCATCTGATGTAGTTTAAGAAGGATTAGTGTTTAATCAAAGAAATGTGATTTAAACTCTTCAAATCACTGAAACTCAGGGTTCAATCAAATTGATTTTTAATAGAAAGTTTCTCAGTGAAATCTTCTGAAAGACACTTTCTTTAGACACATAGAATAATAAAGTTCAGTCTTTGCATTTCAACAGTGGTATTTTTTCTTAAATATTGGGTTTATCTTCTCAGGTGTCAAACACTGTTATGTTATATTCATAAAAATATGCAAATTAATTAAATGAACATTCATATTTCTACTTTAAAACATTTTATTTTAAAATATAGTGTGTCAAAGCACAGCTGTGAGGAGTTTATCCAGATCTATAGATCAATAGATATCAGTTGTGCATTACTGTAGTAGAAACAGTTGCTGTGCAGATGTGTGTGTGTGGGGCAGACCACATGTGTTCAGCAGCATCCAGTTTGCCTCATGCAACAGGTCAGAGAGAGTCCTGTCCAGCACCTCAAAGGTGAGACAGGTCTGCCCCATGTACTGGAACCAGTCCTAGAACTGGACCAGGTTACAGGCTCTGTGTTCAGGACACTGATCATGTTCATCAGGAACATCTGGAAAACAAGACGAGGACACAAACTAGATGATGTCATGAAAGATGAGCAGCTTGTGGTGCATCTTCAAGCAGAGCAGAAAGAAAAGTGTTGAATCTTCATGAACACACGTCTGGGATCAACCTCTTTATCAGAGTCCTGGAAACATCTGGATCCTTCTTCAGGATCTGAACAGCTGCTGTCTCCTTGGTCTTCAGGCTCAGACATTTGTCCACTTGGACAAAAACAGCCTTCAGCAATAAACTCCAGGACGGAGTGATGAGAGGAGCCGCCGAGCAAAGTTTGACCAGCTTTAATGTGTCAGCTTTAGTCTGCTCACAAGAAACACTTCAATGAACACGTCCAGCTTCAAGTGTCTCACAGAAACCTCTGTTTGTCTTTCTCTAAAGTCTTCAGAGTGGACAATCAAATGATGTCCTCGCATCACTTTTCACATTTAGGACACAATTTAAAACAGCAGCACAAGCAGCTGTTTGATGAAACACTATGTGACTCCATGAAGCATCAAATATTCTACATTTAGCTGCTGATGAAGGAAAGAAAATCATTTTGACTTTGAAAACATCTCAACTCTGTGAGTTCAGTCAAAAAACACAAAAACACTTTTGGATGAAAAAACATTTGAGTGTTTCAAAACATGAAAGTAGTTTCTATGTTGAAACATTTCCAGATGTGTTTTTGAACTGTTCCTCTGGATCATTCAAACATCTGTTTATTGTCTGTCTGTCCATCCATCATCTAAAGCCTGAGCTTCACAACCAAACATTTCTGACAAACACTGAACCAAAGGTTCACTTTGAAATGAAGCTTTCAACTATTTAACATCAACTTTCACATTCGTTAACAAAACTTTGTGATTTGATGGAATCTAAAAAAGCTAAGTCTGGTCCTCAGACTGTCCTCAGACTGAGGAAGTCTTTCGGACGAAAGACGAAACGTTTCTACATTTTTTTGCTTTGTTTTGTTTTATTTTTTGAATGTCCAGAGGACCAGACTTAGCTTTTTTAGATTTTTCTACCTGGATTATTGAGCATGCATCAGAGTGATTTGATGGAAACATGAGTTTTGGAAACGTTCAAAATAAAAAGATTTAATTACAGTCATAAGATTTTTGATGTCCAAAGAATGATTTAGATTTAAATGTCTTTGTGTTTGACTATAAAATGGACAAAAATGTCTCCGTTGAGCTCAAACTGGTTTCTGTGGAGTTCTGGATCTTTTGAATCCAAATCATTGGATCTGTTGATGTTCACTGATTTACTAAACTCAAACCTCTGATGGATTTCTTGAAATGTGCGCAGGTTTCTGTGAGGAAAACATTGAACATTTACATTTGCAACAGTCGCTGGATGTGCTGAACAAAACGTTGAACTTTGTGAAAAACAAACATTTTATTTCTTGTATGTTTAGAAGTTCAGAGTAAAAACACTCAGCACAAAGTCATGAAGAGCGCTCCAACAAATCAGGAAGTCAAAAACTAAATCCTTCAAGTTTGTTCTCATCTCGATGCTTAATGCATTCCTCATTAAAGAATTATCAACCAAAATGGAGCCAGCTGCCAACTAGCATGTGTTTGTTTAGCTGCGGAAACAGCCGAAGTGACAGAAAATAGGTGAACAATGTTGACGTGTGTGGAAAAGTTGTTTGTGATGGAGAACAGTTTGAATTTGTTACTTTGTGTTTATCTTCTAATTTGTTGAGTAAAGTTTGGCAGCAGATAAATGATGACTTCTGTTTTATTATTATTATAGCTGCTTTACTCATTTTGTCTCTTTTATTTAGCGTTTAGCTGCAGATTCATTCTTATATTTCCACCTAAACGTCTTCTAGGAGATTCTACGCTTGTCCCATTCCTCCATATTTGTTGACCTCCACAGACTCCAGCAGACAAATGGAGCTCCATCATGTGACTCCAGTTTCCACATGATGTTTGTCACATTCAGCTGAGTGCTCTGTTACACACAGTTTGTAGACACATTTCAGAATTACACATGAATATATGTGGAAAACTACCGGAGTCAACTCTTTCACACTGGAGGAGAACATTTTCATGTTTGACTTCATAGTTTGTAACGAGGAGCTTTTAAAGAAACTCCCTCCAAGTCTTCACTGGATGAACATGAAGTGATGAAGCTTTGGATCCATCTTGATCCACAATGATCTCCATGCAGTCCTCTGACTCTGATGTGCAGGTGAAGCTGTGGAAAAAGAGCTGTGAGCTTGTGGGCCTTCAGGAGGCCTGATGCAGCCTGATGGGACCATCACACTGAACAAGTCCACAACCTCCTCCATCATCAGGGACACTGAGGACAACACTGAACCTCTGTCTTCACTGTTTATTCACAAAGTGTCCAACTCTTTTCATACACGTGTCTTTAGAGTTACGTCACCAAAATTCAAGTCATTTAGATTCAGACAGCAACAATTTACAACATAAAGTTTAGAAACAGAAAAATCCCACTGACCATCAACAGGAACATCTGACTCAGTCTGTGCTCCTCCCCCAGAAAATGTTGAATAAAGTAGATGTGATTTCCTGCATTTTGTTGTATTTTAACAGGTTGTTAAACATCTACATTTGTAAACATTTTCATCCTACCCCCCTCCTCCTTGACGGTTCCGACTCTTCTCCTCTGAATTCACTGTCTGACTCCACATGTGAAACCTCCAGGCACCTCCTCCGTCTGTTCATGTCCGTTGCCTGTGGGCTCCTGCCCGCGTACGACTGCCTGGTTAGCTCGGCACTCACCCCCACCACTCTTTAAGGGGCGGAGATTTTTTAAGGGTGGAGGCAGATTGTGATATTAACAAGTTGTAAGTG
>JBBPBX010090296.1:0-14141 GCA_038048925.1 Garcialebias charrua
GTCTGAGAAGCTGTGTTCAGCTCAGTCTTATAAATAGCACCCTCCCACAGTGGATCAACCAGTTGGCTGATGACAGCCGAAACCAGCTGCTCACATGATCAAGGAGGACCATCAGCCTGACGATGGATCGTTAACACCCTGATGGTTGTTTGCTATTCACAGAGGGCTGAGTGATACTAGCAATAACAGCATTGTAAGTGGGGGACAGTTGAACCCGGAGGCCTCCACCTCTGTTTAATGATGGACGGTTTCTTTTCACAAAGATGGCCTCCTTTACTCCTCTCTCAAACCATTGTTCCTCTCTATCAAGGATGTGAACATCTTCATCCCTGAAAGAGTGACCGCTGACCTGGAGATGAGTGTAGACCGCAGAGTCCTGACCTGATGATGTTGATCTTCTGTGCTGGGCCATCCTTTTGGCCAGTGGCTGTTTAGTTTCCCCGATGTAAGACTGATCACAGCCCTCCTGACACTGAACAGCATACACAATATTACTCTGTTTGTGCCGGGGGACTGGATCTTTGGGATGAACCAGTCTTTGCCGTAATGTATTTTGGGGTTTAAAAGCCACTGGGACGTTGTGTTTAGAAAATAAACGTCTCAATGTCTCTGAAACTCCCGCAACATACGGAATGACCACTGGTCTGGGTCTGGGTTCCTTCTTTTCACCTGATGGCTGGCTAGAGTCCTGTTTGGGTTTCTTCTCTGCTTTCAGGAAGGCCCAGTTAGGATATCCACATTTCTCTAGAGCCTGTTTTGTGTGTGATTTCTCCTTCTGTCTGGCTGCTGAGTTAGTGGGGACGCTGTCTGCTCTGTGATACAGAGTCCTGATGACTCCTAACTTGTGCTCCAGAGGGTGATGGGAGTCAAACTGTAAATACTGGTCTGTGTGGGTGGGTTTGCGGTACACCTCAGTTTGCAAATTTCCTCTATCAGAAACTGAGACCTCACAGTCCAAGAAAGCCAACCTGCCATTTTTTACATCTTCTCGTGTGAACTTGATATATTTATCCACAGAGTTGATGTGATCAGTGAAATGTTGGACTTCCTGAGATTTAATTTTAACCCAGGTGTCGTCAACATACCTGAACCAATGACTTGGTGGTCTCCCTGAAAAGGATGTCAAAGCTCTCTTTTCTACCTCCTCCATGTACAGGTTGGCAACAATAGGAGAAACTGGAGACCCCATAGCACACCCATGTTTCTGCCTATAATATTGCTCCCCATATGTGAAGTAGGTTGACTGCAGGCACAGTTTCAAGAGTTGACACAGTTGTTCTGTGGAAAGTGTGGTCCTGTTGCTCAGAGTGGTGTCTGATTTTAACCTTAAACAGACCACCTCTACTGCCTCATCAACAGGAATGCACGTAAAGAGTGATGTGACATCAAAAGAGACCATTGTTTCATCAGTCTCCATGATGACATCCCTCACCTTATCCACAAAGTCCATGGTGTTCTGTATGTGGTGTTCTGAGCTGCCAACTAAAGGGATGAGTACAGATGCCAGATATTTGGAAACATTGTAAGTGACCGAGTTAATCATGCTAACAATTGGTCTTAAAGGTACACCTTGTTTGTGGATTTTGGGTAAACCATACAGACTTGGCGTGGCCTCCCCTGGGTACAGTCTGTGGTACAGAATACTGTCAATAGCCTTGTCCTGCTTCAGAATTTTCAGGCAATCTATCAACTTCTTCTTGTAACCACTTCCTGGATCTCTTTTCAGCGGTTCATAAGTGGTTAAGTCACTAAGGACCCCAAAATACATTACGGCACTTCAAACTGGCCACTTCAAGACCAGTTTAATGAACACATAACTTAAACTAAAATGTTTTTCCAGAACTCACAAGTGTTGATTAAGTCTTAACATAAAAATTGATAAACATTTAGTCAGGAAAACATTAACACCCTCTGATTTTCTGACTGATTTTGAAAATTTTTCCTGTCACCTCATGGGGCATGTATATATCCAGCCTTGTAAAGCTACACACCAAATCTAAAAATGGACACAGTCCTCCTCACTTATAGTCTGTTCCCATTAACCCAATAATCAAACACTAATGTATGTGGTTGCACAGGTGAATCAAATTCAACAGTAATATGTTCAGTACCAGACTAAAAAAAGTAAATGAGGGATACTGCATATTCTCGCTTTATTAGTTTTAACCGCTGTAAAACATTTCCCTGTAAAATACATGTGAAATCAGACAGCCAAACTAAGAGACTCAATCATAAGTTTTTGTACCATGAATCGGATCCGTTCGTTACGCATCAGAAGGGGTCTGCTGGAGACTGCTAGGAAAAAGGCAGAAATTGCCAATTAGTCAATCAATCTCAACTCCCACGAGTGTACCACACATTCATACTTTTTACTGTCCAGTCACACAACACTCTGTTTCTGGTTAAAACATTGACCTGTTTGCAGCTCCTTTATAAGCTGTCTACACTTTTGCATGTCAAACCATGATATATTTGTAACTCAAATTAAACATCATTTAGTCTTAAAAACAAAATCACATTTCATCATATCATATTTCATCACTTCAGGTAAAATAAAATAAAAATAAAAAAAACTTGATGAACATCAGAAATGTTCACCACTCACGAAGGTCCTTCATGGCTCCACCCTCTGGAACAGCTTGCTTACATGTAACACCTGCAATTTTACATGTAGTTTGATTCGAAGCACGTGGACGATTGGTAAGCACTTCTTCCAACTGTGTTTATTCACATCTTAATAATAATAATAATAATAATAATGTCTTTTCCTGTCATCTGCGTATGTTTCCCATACACAGACGAAATTCGTCTCTGCATTTAACCCAACCACCTACCAGGTGGTGCAGTGAGCAGCCCGAAAGCGCCCGGGGAGCTGGAGAAATAGGTGTGCACTCATAGACACCCCAAGGTGGGTAGTGGCCGGGGCGCGAACCCGCGTCCTTCGGGTCCCAAGTCAAAAGCCCTGCCACTAGACCATCTTAGACAGACCTTAAAGGTCGATGCACAAGGTCGTTGCACTGGAACGTTACACCCGTTGGACACCTCTGCTCACACTCGTCACCAGCAGGACCGACCCACAGGACACTTGAAGTCATCCTGTTCACTCAACATGGTTCATCTTGTGGCAAAGACCCGCTCTGCCCCCTCAGGGCACGTCTTGTCGAGGAGGAGGCGTGGTCATCAACAGCAGCACTTTGGCACAGATGCCCACGAACACTCATCCTCAGGTGTTTCGGACACCCAGCAGCACTGTGACACCGATGAAGTGATGACCCAGCAAACACAAGCCACCACCCTCAGGCGCTTTCCTGGATTCCCATCATCCTCTGCGCGTCCTTTCTGTCCCATCAGGGACAGGACACAAGCTGTAACACAAAAAATGCTATTGATAGAATGACAACGATTAGTCATCTCTTAGATAAATTTTTAATCCTAAAAAAAAAAACTTAGAAACCCTTTTCCTTTAAAAAAAAAAAAAGCATGAAAACCAACACTTTTTGTACATTTTTCCCCTTCAATCAATTTCTAATATCACCTGTTGACCAATTTGTCCTAATTTCTGGGGCTCGACCTGTTTAATTAATCAAAATTCTGCAAACTCTGCAAGTCTAAACACAACTTGCCTTTTCCTTTTTTCTGCTTCACTGTTCTTAACCCTTATGACCTTCGTTCCTCCACACATATTTCTTACTTTCCTCTACCTCCTCAGAGCTGCTGTCTCTCAGCTCCTCCTTAAACTCCCTCTCTCAACAACACAAACTGTTCTGCTCCTCTTTAAACTCCCTCTCTCCCCACTTCAGTTTTCAACACTTTCCTCATGCGTTCTTCACTCCAGCTGACCAACTCAGCAACCAAAACACACTCACATTTTTTTCCTTTCTTTTACAGAACAAAGCTGATCTCCGTCTCTTGTAAACAACCTCGTTTCACTCCGTTTGTTTTTCCCCTGCTGCTGTCTTCGGTCAGAGGCACACACACACATGCGTCACTGCACCTTTTAACCTCTTTATCTGACATAAAACATCTCTCACACACAACCGGACAAAGGGAGCGGGCTGCTGTAGCTCCACGCACACTCCAAACACACACATGCAAGTTGTTCCCTCAACCACTCTCTTTCTCTTTTTTCACTCTGTTAATTTTTCCTCACGTGTACCTCTGATCTTAAAGGAGAAATGAAAAGTGTTTTTAAGCTAATAGTAGTCTAATGAAAAGCATAAAATAAGCTTGTTGAGAAATTTTCACAAGTCAAAAATGTCATCCTAACTCAAATTTAGACTTTGCAAAGTGAAAAAATTCTCATCTGGTGTTTTTGACCCCCCTCCCCCTGCCTGCTCTCCGTCCCCTGAATATGACATAGGCAGTGCAATGGTCGTCCCTCATACAGTAATATTAGTGTGTGTATCTAGTTGTGGACAAAAAGGTTTCAGTGTGTAGCAATTAGGGATGCAGCAAAAAAAATCTATTTTTTAAAGAATCAAGATTCTTAGTCCTGGCGATTCAGAATCGATTCTAAAAGCCCCAAAATCGATTTTAAAACTTTTTTTAAATTTTATATTGTATTTTTACCGCTCCTGTGCATTCAGCCGCTGTAGAATTTTGGCGGTGTAGGGCCACCGTAGTTAGTTAGCCAGGTAGCTCCCAATGGCAGCACGGTGGCGCAACTGGTAGAGCTGCTGCCTCTCAGCGAGAAGGTCCAAGGTTCACATCCCGGCCGGTCCGGGGACCTTTCTGGGTGGAGTTTGCATGTTCTCTCCGTGCATGCGTGGGTTTTCTCCGGGTGCTCCGGTTTCCTCCCACAGTCCAAAAACATGCATGTTAGGTTGATTGGTAACTCTAAAATTGACCCTAGGTGTGAGTGAGACAGGTCCCTCTTGTAAATGAGTCCCCGTGGCTCAACGAGGATAGCCTGTATAAATAAAGGTTGAATGAATGAATGAATGAATGGAGCCTGCTAGCAAGGAGGGAGACAGCATGTTTCAACTTGCTCCTTCATCTTTAAAAATCATTTCAGATCCTACTATGTTCTGGGGAAGACAGAGCTTAACAAGACATTGGTAACTGTTTCAGGACATTTTCAACACCCCCACTTCCACGTTAGCATACGGCGCTAGCATGCTAACGTTAGCATACGGCGCTAGCATGCTAACGTTAGCATGCGGCGGCTAACGCACGGCTATTCGTATTTCCAGGATAGAAATGCCCATTAATGCACTAAATCACCAAACTGTTTTTGACAAACTAAAGTGATATCCTTCAGATTCAAAAAAGTCTTCTGCTTCCATTTTAAATGACAGACAAGAGGACAGTAATGATGGGTTTATAGCTTCAGTGTTATTGTAAGATAGCAAAGGAGGTCTTAATTGTGTCATAAAAGTGCGTCCAGAAAATTACTACAGAAATCACTGCACTTCGGCATGTAGCAGGAAAAATGTAAAAAAACTATTTCTTTAAGCTACTGACTTGAAAAAAGCATACTAAGTATGTTTATGTGTGTTGTTTACTATATGAAATTCTTGTTATATCGATTTTTTCAGATTTGATTACATTTCTCCTTTAAACCAATACTCCTTTTTACTACAATCTTTACCCCTGACCTGCAAATCCATCTCACGGTTCTGCTCGATTCACTCCTACTTAATTTTCACACTTCAAATTTTTGGACAACTTCCTGACCTGCAGGAATTCCTCCCACTCTAATTATCTGCTTTAACGAGCTCCGCCACTCTCCTTTTTTTCAAACTACACACAGCAGCCGCTATCTCTGCAATGTGTCTCCTCATGTAATCTTCCATGGCTGCACAGACATACAGAAAAGCGCTTGCTCCTCTTTTTTTTACTTCAACTGAGCTGTCAAAAATAAATCACCAGTCTTTTTAACTTCAACTGATAAAGCTGTCAAAATAAATCACCTGACTTCTCACAACAAGGGTTATTCCTGTCAACCCTGGCAAAATACTTATGTTACTTTTCAAGCTGCGTGCACGGCAAGCTATACATGAACAAATCCTGTTTGTATCTTCTGATTCTCTTCAGCACTCAAAGAATTGATCAGCATCTTTAAGGCGTCCCCTAAAACGCTGACAGAAACGATAAATTGCTGACAGGGGAATCACACCTCTTATCCGCTCTTAACAGCAGGAAATCCATCCGCTTCCAAAACATACGGGACTCCTACCCGCTTCAAGCTGAAATAGGACTCACACCTATTTCTAGCTCCACAGTTTAAGACACACTTTTTCCCTTTTTTTTCTAAACAGCGTAGCATGCATTCCTTCATTTCAATCCTGCGAGTGACGCCAAAAATGTTTTATGATATTTCAAATCAACCCAAATGGTTAATGTTTTATCATATTTTAAATCAAGTTCGTGAAAGATAGGCACAGCTGTTTAGAAAAAACTCACACATCAGACTTAATTAAAAATAATGATAATTTATTAAAGAAGTCTGTGACAGAAAAAGGAAAAAGTAAACATACATGTTCAAACACACAAACTGTTATTCTGCTAGAGAAATGTGTCAGTAACCTTGCCACAGAAATTAAACAGCACACACAAACTCAAGGTATTGACGTGTAACAAATTAGTTATCTCCTCACCGTTGACACTGAAACAGGGGAGCCGCACTGTTCGGCAGGAGATATTCATCAATGCTCAACCGGGTGTTGGATCGGAACCCACGATTGACTCGAAGACTCAAGTGCGCTGTAACCGTTTTATACCTTGTGGGGTATATGTGTGTGTGTGTGTGTGTGATGACTTCACTCAAACTTGTTTTTCAGAGTGGTGCTAGGCACTGGGTCAGTTTGCCCTCAACTGAAACTACAACTCATAGCACAACAACTTCACTCCCTTTTCAGAAGAACTGCAGGCTTGAAGTAGAAGGGTGATATGCATTCATTCATCAAAGACCTTATGGCTGTTTCTGAGAAGTACCGGGCCCTGTACTTCAAAGAAACTCCGGGCCTTTGAAGCAAAACTGCACAAACCCCCCACTTCAAGGCCAGTTTAATGAACACATATATATCATTCAGACACTTAAACTAAAATGTGTTTTCCAGAACTCACTAGTGTTGATTAAGTCTTAACATAAAAATTGATAAACATTTAGTCAGGAAAACATTAATACTTAAACTCTTAATTCAATTACGCATTTACATAGAGAAGACGAAGAGCTGGCGCAAAACTAATCAGCTGTTTGTGTGCTTTGCTAAACCTGCTATGGGAAAAGCTTTGTCAAAACAATGCCTCTCCCATTGGGTCACTGAGGCTATTTTTAAAGCTTACCGCAGTATGGGCAAACCAGCACCAAGTGGGGTGCACGCACATCAAATGAGAGGCCTAGCCACATCCTGGGCCCTGTTTAGGGAAGTTCCTGTAGCAGAAATATGTTCTGCTGCTAACTGGACATCTCCTAGCCTGGTTAAAACCAGACCCTTGTTCTTCACTTCGCTTCACACAATGGTCTGGACTTTCTCCATTGACAACCAATTCTTGCTAGAGGCGTGGCCTCTGCTGATGGCTGCTCCCCCGTGGTCTTCTGAACTTGACTTCAGCTCCACCTCCTGCTGATTTTTCTCTCGCTACCTTTGGATATTCTGTGTTTATATGTTAATAAAATGTCCTAATAAAATAAAATAAAACCATGGAGCGCTGGTCCAACACACCAAGACCAGGAAATCTGATGGGACTCGGGCAGCAACTTAAAACCCGAGTTTAAATGTCGTGACAACCTGAGACGTTTCCTTGTTCATTTCACAGCGGAGGGAGAGGAGGATGAGGAGGAGGAGGAGGGAGCGATGATCACTTACTTTTGGCAAAAAAAAAGAAAAGAAAACTCCAGATAAGGGATTAAGAAGGGGAAATTAATAAATTTGTGTCACATATAAAACAGTCCTGCATCGCTTTGAATGAGAACATGCGAATGCTCGTTGGCTGCGCGCTCCCCCGTGGTCTTCTGAACTTGACTTCAGCTCCGCCTCCTGCTGATTTTTCTCTCGCTACCTTTGGATATTCTGTGTTTATATGTTAATAAAACGTCCCAATAAAATAAAACCATGGAGCGCTGGTCCAACACACCAGAAGACATTGTCAAAACTTAATCAACACTAGTGAGTTCTGGCGGCCGTGGTGTAGTGGTAATGGCAGTCGTCTCCCGATCGGAAAGTTGGCGGTTCGACTCCCGGGACCCGCACCATGTGTCGTTGTGTCCTTGGGCAAGACACTTAACCCTGAGTTGCTCCCGGTAGGACTGGAAAGCACCTTGCATGGTAGTCTGCCGCCACCGGTTTATGAATGTGTGTAGCATTCAATATATGTGTAGCACTTTGAGATTTTCAGTAATGAAAAGTGCGTTATAAATTGAATTAATTATTATTATTATTATTAAGACCAGGAAATCTGATGGGACTCGGGCAGCAACGTAAAACCTGACTTTAATTCTCTCGTGACAACCTGAGGCATTTCCTTGTTCATTGCAAGGGAGGGAGAGGAGGAGAAGGAGGAGGGAGCGATAACTTGACTTTTGGGAAAAAAACAAAAGAAAACTCCAGATAAGGGATTAAGAAGGGGAAATTTATAGATTTGTGTCACATACAGTCCTGCATCACTTTGCATCGCTTTGAATGAGAACACGCGGCTGCTCGCTGCGTTGGGACAGGTGGGGGCGTGGGTTAGGGGCCAAAAACTCCGTCCCTTCTGTTCTCTGATTGGTCCGGTCAAAAATCTACCGGAGAAATCGTTGTCTATGAGAGAAGTCCCAGACTGTGCAGTGAAGGGAAATGAGAATTGAGCGGAGCTTTGCAGGAAGGCGAGGGCCAGGCTAGACATCTCCCAACACTTTCATTAAATTCTACAGCTTGGATGTGACAACATGTGACGTCACCCAGGCTGTGCTTTCTTCACAAAAGAGTTGAACGTGCTCTTGCTGTCAACATAAGGCCTACACTCTCTGCTTATGCATTTCTGGGGTGTGATGGTATGTTCCCATCCTTGATGTAGCACCGTAGTGACCCTTTGAAAGGGAACTGTAGGTTATGCACCATAACCAATGTTCCCTGAACGAGGGGAACATGGTGCAACTGCTTCCAGATAAAGAAATGAGGCATGCTGCATGTTTTATAGTAAGGGGGCAGAGCCCCCTTACACATGCAACAAGCTCGTTGGCCTTTGACAGGCGTGATTGAAAGTGTCTTCACAGGTAAACCGCGCAGGGGCGCTATTTCTCATCCTTGACGTTGCACCTTGTTCCCCTCCTACAGGGAATATTGGTTATGGTGCATAACCTCCAGGTTTTAAACCAGTTAAAAACTTGTGCCTCTGGATGTAAAGTGTGCCATGTATCATTCAACTTGAATTCATTACAAAATTTAAAAAAAAATGGAGTTGTAATGATGATTTTTCATCTTTGATGGACATCTATCAAGCCATTTGTCCATTACCATATAATGGTCTCCTCCAAAAATAATTTCACAGTTTACATATATTTGAGACAGGCCTTTTAAATCATTGCTCAATTCTGTAAAGGTTTTTTTTTGTGTGACCGTTGTAACTATATATATATTACTGTATTATAAAACATCCATCCATCCATCCATTTTCTTCCGCTTATCCGGGGTCGGGTCGCGGGGTTAGCAGCCTAAGTAGGGAGGCCCAGACTTCCCTCTCCCCAGCCACTTGGAGCAGCTCCTCTGGGGGAATCCCAAGGCGTTCCCAGGCCAGCCGAGAAACATAGTCCCTCCAGCGTATCCTGGGTCTTCCTCTGGGTCTCCTCCCGGTGGGACATGCCCGGAACACCTCACCAGGGAGGCGTCCAGGAGGCATCCTAACCAGATGCCCGAGCCACCTCAACTGGCTCCTCTCGATGTGGAGAAGCAGCGGCTCTACTCCGAGTCCCTCCCGGATGACTGAGCTTCTCACCCTATCTCTAAGGGAGAGTCCAGCCACCCTGCGGAGAAAACTCATTTCAGCCGCTTGTATCCGAGATCTTGTTCTTTCGGTCATAACCCAAAGCTCATGACCATAGATGAGGGTGGGAACGTAGATCGATCGGTAAATTGAGAGCTTTGCCTTTTGACTCAGCTC
Organism: Garcialebias charrua; assembly: GCA_038048925.1. NCBI lineage: Eukaryota > Metazoa > Chordata > Actinopteri > Cyprinodontiformes > Rivulidae > Garcialebias > Garcialebias charrua. The sequence goes on from JBBPBX010090296.1 coordinate 10,084, forward strand.
TCTCTTCACCACGACAGACCGGTACAGCGCCCGCTTCACTGCGGACGCTGCACCTATCCGCCTATCGATCTCACGCTCCAGTTTTCCCTCATTCGTGAACAAGATCCCGAGATACTTAAACTCCTCCACTTGGGGCAGGACCTCCTCCCCGACCCGGAGAGGGCACGCTACCCTTTTCCGGCTCAAGACCATGGCCTCGGATTTGGAGGAACTGATCCTCATCCCGGCCGCATCACATTCAGCTGCAAACCGCTCCAGCGAAAGCTGTAGATCACGAGCTGATGAAGCCAATAGGACCACATCATCTGCAAAAAACAGAGAAGCGATTCTAAGGCCACCAAAACGGATCCTCTCAACACCTTGGCTGCGCCTAGAAATTCTGTCCATAAAAGTTATAAACAGAATCGGTGACAAAGGGCAACCTTGGCGGAGTCCAACTCTCACCGGAAACGAGCCTGACTTACTGCCAGCGATACGGACCAAGCTCTTTCTATTGTTCCACGACCAGGACGAAAACCACACTGCTCCTCCTGAATCCGAGGTTCGACTATCCGACGGACCCTCCTCTCCAGAACCCCTGAATAGACCTTACCAGGGAGGCTTAAGAGTGTGATCCCTCTATAGTTGGAACACACCCTACGGTCCCCCTTTTTGAATAGGGGAACCACCACCCCAGTCTGCCAATCCAAGGGAACTGCCCCCGATGTCCACGCGATATTGCAGAGTCGCGTAAGCCAACACAACCCCACAACATCCAGAGCCCTAAGGAACTCAGGACGAATCTCATCCACCCCCGGAGCCTTGCCACCGCGGAGCTTTTTAACCACCTTGGCGACCTCAGCACCAGAGATTGGAGAGCCCGACCCAAAGTCCCCAGGCTCCGCTTCCTCAGTGGAAGACGTGCCAGTAGGATTGAGGAGGTCTTCGAAGTATTCCGCCCACCGACTCACAACATCCCGAGTTGAGGTCAACAGCACGCCATCCCCACCATAAATGGTGTTGGTCGCGTACCGCTTTCCCCCCCTGAGACGCCGGATGGTGGACCAGAATCGCCTCGAAGCCGTACGGAAGTCATTCTCCATGGCCTCTCCGAACTCCTCCCACGCCCGAGTTTTTGCCTCAGCAACCACCCGAGCCGCATGCCGCTTGGACTGCCGGTACCTATCTGCTGCTTCCGGGGTCCCACAGGCCAAAAAGGCCCAATAGGACTCCTTCTTCAGCTTGACAGCATCCCTCACCGCCGGTGTCCACCACCGGGTTCGAGGGTTGCCACCACGACAGGCACCAACAACCTTGCGGCCACAACTCCGATAAGCTGCCTCGACAATAGAGGCGCGAAACATGGCCCACTCGGGCTCAATGTCCCCCGCCTCCCTCGGAACGTGTTCAAAGCTCTCCCGGAGGTGGGAGTTAAAGCTCCGTCTTACGGGAGACTCTGCCAGACGTTCCCAGCAGACCCTCACAATACGTTTGGGTCTGCCAGGTCTGACCGGCATCCTCCCCCACCATCGGAGCCAACTCACCACCAGGTAGTGGTCAGTTGACAGCTCCGCCCCTCTCTTCACCCGAGTGTCCAGGACATGCGGCCGCAGATCAGATGAGACGACAACAAAGTCGATCATTGAACTACGACCTAGGGTGTCCTGGTGCCAAGAGCACATATGGACACCCTTATTATAAAACAAAACTCTAAATATGCATCATTCACCACCAAATGTTTACACTATAATTTGTTATAAATAAGCAAAATCAGTTGTTTTTATTGGTAACAATTACAAGTTGTTAGTTTACTTTCAGACATTGACGAGTACAATTGAGGCAGTTTGTCTCACGATGGCTATGGATGGATATAAATTAAAACTTAGTTCATGTGAACACTACATGCTCTCGTCAATATTTAATTTATTGTTGTGCATTACTGATAAAACAGCCTGACAAATCTCAGGAAAAATCATGTAATATTGGATAATTTTCCTCGATAAATGACCAAGTATAATATTTTGTCTCATTTGTTTAACTGGGTTCTCTTTATCTACTTTTAGGACTTGTGTGAAAATCTGATGATGTTTTAGGTCATTTTTATGCAGAAATTTATAAAGTTTTAAAGGCTTCACAAAGTTTCAAGCATCGCTGTATGTGTGAATTTAAAGTTATAATTGTGCCTGATGTTCACGTTTTCTGTGGTCCCTGCAGATGTTCAGCAGATGGTTCTGATTAAAGAAGCTCCTGAAGTACAGATGCTTGGGATGGATCAACAGGATCCAGAGACCCTCAACATAAAGGAGGAAGATGAGGAACTGTGGACCAGTCAAGAGGGAGAGCAGTTTTGTGTGAAAACAGAGACTGATGACCCCGGGTTTGCATTCACTGCTGTTCCTTTGAAGAGTGAGGAAGATGAAGAGAAACGTCTATTTTTACAGCTTCATCAGCACCAAGTAAAAGAGGAAGATCTTCCAACCAGCAGTTCAGCTGACCAGATGAAAGCATCAACTGGTGGAGAGGACTGTGGAGGAGCAGAGACTACCAGGAACCCAGATCTAAATACTTATGGAGATGATTGCAGCTCTTCAGAGACTGAAGTCAGTGAGGATGATGAAGGTGATGATGTGAATGACTCTGACTCTCAGCTAAAAGACTTATCAGACTCTGGGTCAGAACCTGAAGACGGTGACAAAGACTGGAAGAAGAGCAGAGCTCCTGAGTCAGGCGTAAACACTGTCAACAAATCTTGCAGCTTCACTGAGCATGGGAAACAATTTCACAAGACAAGTCAGTCAGTGATGTCTTCAAGTTGTTTGGTTGTCAAGGAATGTGTTGAAGTGAAGAAAACTGGAGGCTCAGTCGAGAAAAGACAGTCAAGACAGACCTCATTTAGTTGTAAAGACTGTGGGAAAATATTTAACAGAAAGGGTAATCTAAAAACACACATGATAGTTCACACAGGACAGAAACCATTTGCTTGTGATCTTTGTGGACAAAGATTTGGCTATAAGTCAACTTTAAACTCACACATGATAGTTCACACAGGACAGAAAGAATTTGCTTGTGATCTTTGTGGACAAAGGTTTGGATGTAAGTCAGCTTTAAACACACACATGATAGTTCACACAGGACAGAAAGCATTTGTTTGTGATCTTTGTGGACAAAGGTTTGGATGTAAGTCAGCTTTAAACACACACATGATAGTTCACACAGGACAGAAAGCGTTTGCTTGTGATCTTTGTGGACAAAGGTTTGGATACAAGTCATCTTTAAACAAACACATGATAGTTCACACAGGACAGAAACGGTTTAGTTGTAAAGTCTGTGGAAAAAGATTTAACAGAAAGGATAATCTAAACACACACAGAATAGTTCACACAGGACAGAAAACATTTGTTTGTGATCTTTGTGGAAAAAGGTTTGGACGGAAGTCGACTTTAAACACACACATGATAGTTCACACAGGACAGAAAGCATTTATTTGTGATCTTTGTGGAAAAATGTTTGGATGTAAGTCAGCTTTAAACACACACATGATAGTTCACACAGGACAGAAAGCATTTATTTGTGATCTTTGTGGAAAAATGTTTGGATGTAAGTCAGCTTTAAACTCGCACATGATAGTTCACACAGGACAGAAAGCGTTTGTTTGTGATCTTTGTGGACGAAGGTTTCGACAGAAGTCAGATTTAAACAAACACATGATAGTTCACACAGGACAGAAATCATTTGTGTGTGATATTTGTGGACAACGGTTTGGATATAAGTCATCTTTAAACACACACATGATAGTTCACACAGGACAGAAAGCATTTGTTTGTGATATTTGTGGACAAAGGTTTGGACAGAAGTCAGCTTTAAACACACACATGATAGTTCACACAGGACAGAAACCATTTGTTTGTGATCTTTGTGGACAAAGGTTTGGACAGAAGTCATATTTAAACAGACACATGATAGTTCACACAGGACAGAAAGCATTTGTTTGTGATCTTTGTGGACAAAGGTTTGGACATAAGTCACATTTAAACAGACACATGATAGTTCACACAGGACAGAAAGCATTTGTTTGTGAT
>JBBPBX010090297.1:0-12005 GCA_038048925.1 Garcialebias charrua
CACCATGGTAAAACAGTTTGAACCCTGCTCCAATACTGCGAGCCTTGCTGCCCTTCCACTTGGTCTCTTGGACACATAAAACATCTACCTTTCTTCTCTGCATCATGTCAGCCAGCTCTCTACCTTTGCCTGTCATTGTCCCCACATTTAGAGTTGCAACCCTCAGTCCTACATTCTTCACTTTCCTCTTCTCCCTCTGTCTCCTGACACGCTTCCCTCCTCGGGGTCTTCGACTAACAGTAGTACAATTTCCGCCGGCACCCTGTTTGTCAACAGCACCGGTGGCGGACGTTGTTAACCCGGGCCTCGACCGATCCGGTATGGTTTCACTTTGATGAACTCGCATTATGGTTTTGGCAAGTGTTTTACATCGGATTCCATTCCTGACACAACCCTCACCATTTGTGACCAGCCACGCCAAAACCAGGAACAAGTCGGCACACTCTAACTGAGAAAAAAATCAATAAAAGCTTCAACTTCTGAGAAATTAGTGAAAATCGTTTTTTTGCAAAATGTACTAGTTGAAGTTGTGAAGAAACCATCCCATGCTTTAAAAAACACTTCATAAGTGTTTAAACTGATAAACTTTGTGTTAGAAATCAGTTTGTTTTCAGAGTAAAAACAAGCCGCAGGGATTTGCGTACTGCGGGCGGGGACACTCTCAGCTGATTAACATGCGGACTTGTTTGGCTAGCTTTTGTTATTGGTTTCGGCCAATAATGTGCAGATTTGAAAGAAACACATGGCTACTTAACTTCTAGGCTTCCCAGTGAAAAGAAAAGGCGTTTTGCAGGTTTCAACTCCCCCTGCATGATCCACGGCTCTGGAAGCGGTGCGGGTGAGGGGGTTGGGCTGACAATCTCCCCCTCGCGTGCACGCGCCAGCATCTCGCTTTTTGCAGGGGCGAGACAGCATCTGCGGCTCTGGAAGCAGCGTGGTGCGGCGGGGAGCCCCCGTCTGAATCTCACTGCTTTTAGAGCCGCGCGGATCATGCTGTCCCTGGGAGCAGTGCGTTACGGGGGGTGGGGGGTCATCTTCCCCCGCACCGCACTGCTTGTAGGTGCCATGGATCATACAGCCTCGTTGCCCCCAGGATCGGATTGATCAGCAGTTCATGGTGCTGTCAGCTGGCTGTCATCAGGAACAAAAAAGCTGAATCGTGTTTAATTAAAATAGCCTTGTTTTTCCAGAGTGGCACGAGCCGTGACGATTGGGTCCTTTCACCATTGTCCGAGCCACACCGACAGCAGTCCAGGTGGAAGGAAGTTCAATCTGGTATCACCTCAGTCATTGCACCAAAGTTCCAGACAAAAACAAAGGTAGTGTTGTGCATAAAATAAACAACGGACATGACACCAGGACGGGAGCAGAAAACGAGTCTGATAACTGTTCTGATGACAAGAATCTAACTGGAGGAGGTGAAGACACCAGCCAAACACAGCCAGGTCCTTGCAGACCAGTCACCAGAGCATTTGCTAAGGCTGCAGCTAGAAGCAGGACAAAGTCATCACACACATGTTGAGTATGATGCAGTACAACAAAAACACCCGACCACATTCTGGCCCCTTTACCATTCATTCAACCTTTATTTATACAGGCTAACCTCGTTGAGCCACGGGGACTCATTTACAAGAGGGACCTGTTTCACTCACACTAGGGACAATTTAGAGTTACCAATCAGCCTAACATGCATGTTTCTGGACTGTGGGAGGAAACCGGAGCACCCGGAGGAAACCCACGCATGCACGGAGAGAACATGCAAACTCCACCCAGAAAGGCCCCCGGACCGGGATTTGAACCGGGGACCTGCTCGCTGAGAGGCAGCAGCTCTACCAGTTATGCCACCGTGCTGCCCTAAACCAGCATTAAATAATATACTTGCATGTTCAAAAATACCAAAACACACTACTAAATGTAAAATAAAACGACTAAAATCTAGAAAAAGAAGAGCTGTAGACCTAAACATAGAATGGACCCAGGAAACAACACCCAAATCAAAAATTGCTGACATAATCCCAACTACAGTAGCCAAAACCACATCCAAAGTAACAACGTCAAAGCCGAGAGATTTGTTAACCACGGTCAAGCCAACAACTACAAAAGCTAGCAATTTGCTAACTATGGTTAAAACAACAACACAATTAGCAACACCTGACATTAAATTAAATGATGCCGAATCGACTACTCCAATAAAAGCATTAATTGCCACTGTGAAACCTAAAGTAGAAAAAATAACTCCAAAAACCTTAGTAACAACTACGGTAACTGTTGAACCAACTAGTACAACAGCTCAAAATACTGAAACAACTAAACAAACCTAAGAAGTTTTAACTACCATAAGTGATCACATTCATGACATCTCTGATTCTCAAAAAGGAGGATTGGATTTGATTAAAGGAACCAATTTTCAAAACAATGTTAAACCTTTGTTTAAGCCATTTATTTTATTTATTTCGAACAGACAGAAAAAACAATCAAGAAAGAAAAAGAAAGAAAATAGGATAACACAACTAAAAAAATAAAAGTTAATACAAATAATTATGCCCAAGTGACATGCACATTTTACATGTTCTGTTCGAATACAATATCTTATAATGTCCTGCCCCTTTCATACTCATCAATTTATAATCAATTAACTGTCAAAAAAACAAAATGATACAACTTGTGTCCACTTTACATGATATTTAAAGATAAACAATTACTGTATCTAAACACTATTTATATCATCAATTGCAATTATAGACTTTAAAACACTCGTCTTATAGAGCGTATTTTTCAATAAGTTCCTTTTTAAATTGTTTTTTTAAGCTGGTTTATATTTGTACTTTTTTAAATTCATCATTCAATCCATTCCATACATTTACTCCACACACCGACAAACAAAAACTCTTTCTGGTTGATCTAATACATTGTTTTTTAAAATGTCCTTCACCTCTTAAATTATAACCCCCTCTCTGTCACAAAACATTTTCTGTATATTGGGTGGAAGTTGATGATTTTTGACCTTAAACATGAATTGCACAGTTTTAATTGTTACAAGGTCCCAGAATTTCAGTATATTTCATCTATAAATTGTATTATTTAATTAACTCAAATTATTGAAATTTTGTGAATTGGTATAATATTTTGTTAGTAATGCATAAGGCTCATAAGAATGTGCTACCCACAAATGTTCAAATGTTTTTCATAAAGAGCCGTTACAGTTTAAAAGGAACTGAAATGTTTGTTAAACTTAGATATCGGACTAGTTTGAAGGGACGTTTTATTTCAAATAAGTCAAAGGCAAAGTCAAAGTCAACTTTATTGTCAGAACTGCAATATGTACAGGACATACACAGGATTGAAATTGCGTTTCTCTCAGTCCCTCGGTGCAACAGTAACCATCTAAACACTAAACACTAAAACATTTAATAAACATAAGCATAAAATAGTAAAAGTGTAACACTGTCCTGAGTTTTTTCATAGTAGTATAAAAGTATGAAAATTTACACCAACACTGAAACACCAAACACCCCTAAAACACCAAACACCCAATGAACATAAGCATAAAATGAAATAATAAAAGTGTAATACTGTCCTGAGTTTTTGCATAGTAGTATAAAAAGTATATCTATAAAATAAACTGAAGGTTCTAGCATTGACATTTGCAAAGAGTGGCACAGCAGCATATGAGTTAATGTACACAGTATATGTATGAGGTAGTTGATGTTGGTATATAGGCAAAGTGGCATATGCAGTAAGGCACATAAGGCACATTTGGCATCCTTAGATAAGGCTAGTCAGAGAATACTGTATATGTATCAGCAGTAGTGTAGATATAAAAGTAGTGTAAATGTAAACAGTAGTAATAAATGTAAAACAGTAGTAATAAATGTAAACCGTATTAATAAATGTAAACAGTGAATGTAAACAGTAGTATGACTATAGGCAGTAATGTAATACAAACATTAGTGCAAATATGAGAAGTAGTGCAAACTGAATGAGCACATGACCGAGAGTTTAGTGAATAACCCGTTTGATGACACAGGGTCCAGTGTTAAAAACTTTGTGTTGAGTGGTAATGTGTGAGAAAGTTTTTTATTAAGGCAGTTCAAATGGGAGGGGAGGCAGAGCAGGCAGAGTAATGAAGGAGTGGAATTGTGGAATGTTTTGGAAAAATATGTTAAAGATGTAAACTCTGTGATGAAATTTAAAAAAATTATCAAGTCTAAACTGCTAGCAAAATACTAAAGGTTTAAGTAATGCATCCTAATCAAATTGTTGATTATTGAGTGTGAAATGTTACTAAATTAATCTGTTGTTTTTGGTAGTTAATTGTTTGAATTGGTTGTTTGTAAATTGTTTGTTTTGTTTGTTTGTTTTTGAAAAAAGGGGCAGACAAAATAAGAAAATTTTCTTCTTTCTGCCACCTTTCATTTTATGTATTTTGATTTTTTCTCATATTTATGAAATAGTTTTTTCCATTATCTTTTATGTTGTTTTTCTTAAATATGTAAAATGAATAAAACTTTAATAAAAAATAAATAAATATAAAATAATATTTGATTAAAAAAACAACTGGTTTCTGTGATCCCAATATCCCACTTTATGTAGTATTCGGATAGCTTTTTTATGTATGATGTATAACGAATGTAAATTTGTTTTGTATGTATTCCCCCAAACTTCCACACAATATGTCAAATGTGGTACAATGAGTGTGTTATACAGAATAAACAAAGATTTGGAAAAAAGATTTGGAAAAAGATTTGAAATGAATCACGGTGTTGTCTCTTCTAGAGCAGGAGGGATAAGGCCTGTTAAAAGTGATGAACTTTGGGAATTAGCTAATCAAAATACCTGGTATTTATGGCTACTTTATACTTCAAAAGAAATGACCTCAAATGAATGCATTATATGCACTAAAGCTCCTGGTTCATTACCAGTAGTGATACCAGAAAAATACAATTCACAACAATGTGCCAAAGAACAAAGATAAATATGTAAAGAAAATAAACACCAAAGCAACACCCAATCAAAGATACCAATGATTTTCAAACGTCCAATGTGTGGAATAAAATGTAGGCTTCTATATGGAGCACATAAAATTCATAATTATCTGGACATCTATCGTGGATNAAGCTCTGCAGAGAGTGGTGAAGGCTGCACAGAAGTCTGTTGGAGTCAGTCTCCCCACCATCACAGACATTTACACCTCCAGATGCAGGAAAAGAGCCACCTGCATCATGAAAGACCTCACTCACCCAGCACACTCACTCTTTGCCCCACTCCCCTCAGGACGGAGGTTGAGGAGCATCAAATGTAGAACCACTAGACTGAGGAACAGCTTCTACCCTGAGGCTGTTAGACTCATGAATAAATAAATAAATAAAAAATAAACACTGCAAAATATCACATCATGCTGATGCTGATCTGTTTTCTTGTTGCTGTGTTCATCTGTGTTCATCTGTGACCATCTGCTCATACAAACTCATGTTCGTGCTGCTGTTTATTCCCACTATATTAGGCTTAGTGTATTACTAGTTGATGTTTTTCTTAGTTAGTTCTAGATGTTATTACTGTTTTTCTCTTTCATTTGTTGTTGGATGTAACTGGGACCTCGTGTACATAATCTCGTTTTCATCACATGTACCACATGCGGTGCAAATGACAATAAAGACTCTCTGACTCTGACTCTGACTCTGACTAATATATATATATATATATATATATATATATATAACATATACATATATACATATATATATATATACATATATACATATATATATATATATATATATATATATATATATATATATATACATATATATGGTAAATGGAGCTTATTTATATAGCGCTTTCCAGCCCCCTGTGAGGGACCCCAAAGCGCTTTACAATACCAACCATCCACCCATTCATACACACATTCATACACCGGTAGCGGTGACTGCCATGCAAGGCGCCTTCCAGTCCTATCGGGAGCAACTCGGGGTTAAGTGTCTTGCCCAGGGACACAACGACACATGGTGTGAGTAACCGGGATTCGAACCTCCAGCCTTCCGATCGGGGGATGACTGCCATTACCACCACACCACGGCCGCCCATAATATATATATTATATTTATATATATATATACATATATACATATATATACAGTACATATATATACATATACTGTATATATATATATATATATATATATATATATATATATATATATATATATATATATATATATATATATATATACTGTATATATGTGGGTGCATGTATGTATATATATATATATATATATATATTTTATATATATATACACTATATATATACTATATATATATATTTATATATTTATATACACGATCCTGTGTACATACTCTCGTTTTCATCACATGTACTACATGTGGTGCAAATGACGATAAAGACTCTCTGACTCTCTGACTCTGATGTATAAATATGCCCCCAAGGCCTCATCCACACCAACAGAATGGCCTCATATACATACCAATGGCTGCAAAAATGCTAATTCAATGAGCCATTTGACTAACTCCCATGGGAACTATAGTTAGAATATCCAAATGGCTCACATGTGGTAGTGCTAGTGTTAAGTCTGTCCAACGCAAACGATACATGTTGGTTGTCATTGATCGTTTCACCAGATGGGTTGAAGCATTACCGCCAAAGGACATGAGTGCAAAAACAGTTGTGAAGTTTCTGGTAAGAGAAGTCATTCCACGGTTTGGGATACCTTCCGAAATAAGTTAGGATAATGGCCCGTCATTTGTTCAGAAGATTTTCAAAGGTATCTTGCAACAACTGCGAATCAAACAGCGTTTGGAGCTGTCTATCACCCGCAAAGTCAGAGATTGGTTGAAAGGGTTAATCTGAGTTTGAAGTCTAAGATTAACAAAATCTGTACTTCTACTAAACTTAACTGGATTGACTTACACTTGCACTTTTGTATTATTGCATTCAAGTTCACAGAATAACACACTAGTCATCGCATGAAATGCTAACAGGAAGAAAAATGCCAACACCACAATACAAAGGTCCCCATAAGGGACCTCCGCTTGAACAGCTGGAACTTTAATTAAAATCGTATGTTGATGAACTAACAACAATCCACAAAGCTATTTACTTACAGGAAAATAAAATAGAGTTTTTTTCCAATCCAGATGCTGAGGGCCAGTGACTCCAGGTGACCAGGTCTACATTAAAGTCTTCCGCAGAAAGTGGCACGAACCAAGATGATTGGGTCCTTTCACCATTGTCCGAGCCACACCGACAGCAGTCCAAGTGGAAGGAAGTTCAACTTGGTATCACCTCAGTCATTGCACCAATGTTCCAGACAAAGACGAGGGTAGTGTTGTGAAGAAAATAAACATTGACAATGGCACCAGGATGAGAACAGAAAACGAGTCTGATTACTGTTCTGATTACTGTTCTGTTCTAGATAATCCTAGGGCATCCATGATGACAAGAATCCAACTGGAGGAGGTGAAGACACCAGTGAAACACAGCCAGGCCCTTCCAGACCAATCACCAGAGCGTTTACAAAGGATGCAGCCAAAACCAGGACAAAGTCATCACCCGCAAGTTGAGTATGATACAACAAAAACACCCAACCATATACTGGCATCCTTGCCAGCATTAAGTAGTACACTTGCAAGTTCAAAAACACCACAACACACTACTAAATGTAAAATAAAACAACTGAAATTTAGAAAAAGAAGAACTGTAGACCGTAACGTAGAATGGATCCAGGAAACGACGCCTCAATCAGAAATAGCTAACATAACCCCAACTACAGTAGCCAAGACCACTCCCAAAGTAATAACGACCAAACCATGTGATTTGTTAACAACGGTCATGCCAACAACAGAAGCAAACAAATTGCTAACTATGGTTAAAACAACAACTAAATTAACAACACCTAACATTGAATTAAATGATGCCGAACCAACTATTCCAATTCAAGCCTTAACTACCACTGTGAAGCCTAAAGTGAAGCAGACAATTCCAACTCCCAAAGCTTTGGTTACAACTACGGTAACTGTTGATCCAACTTGTGCAACAGCTCAAAATATCGAAACAACTAAACAAACCACAGAAGTTTTAACTACTTTAAGTGACTACCCTTATGACACTTCTGATCCTCGTAAGGGAGGATTGGATTTGATTAGAGGAACCAATTTTAAAAACAATGTTAAACCTTTGTTTAAACCATTTGTACAAAGATTTGAAATTAATCCTGGTGTTGTCTCCCCTAGAGCAGGAGGGACAAGACCTGTTAGAGTTGTCTCCCCTAGAGCAGGAGGGACAAGACCTGTTAAAAGTGATGAACTTTGGGAATTAGCTAATCAAAATACCTGGTATTTATGGGTACTGTATACTTCAAAGGAATTGACCTCAAACAAATGCATTATATTCACTAAAGCTCCTGGTTCATTACCAATAGTAATTCCAGAAAAATACAATTCACAACAATGTGCCAAAGAACAAAGAGAAAAATGTAAAAAAAAACAACAACAACGAAGCAACACCAAAATAAGCAAACCAATGTTTTTCAAACTTCCAATGTGTGGAATAAAATGTAGGCTTTTATATGGATCACAGAGAATTAATAATTATCTGGGTACCTATCGTGGATATAAGATCCAAGAAAAATGTGCTGAGTTTTCAATCAAAACTGACCAAAATGGACCACCAACAAGATATAAAATAGATTACAATGCTGAATATGAATGTTTTACAAGTGGAGGATTCACAAGCGATCAAGCAATCAATGTAGGAAATACGACAGTGAAATGTAATGTGACATGTTTTTTTTTCTTGGTTTCCACATGCAAAAATGACACTAATCTTTTTCAATACACCTGTTTGGTATGAAAACCCTGAACATAACCATGACAATTCCAACAATGTATCTATTCGGCGACCAAACCTTTCATATTGCTGATAGTTATTGGATGTGTGGAGAAGATGTTTTGCTGAATATTTTGCCACCAAGATGGGTTGGATTGTGTGCAATGGTTCGAATGAAAGTGCCAGTGACAATGTTGCATGACCGAGTGAATGAGTTAATTAAATTGGACACAAATGACTATAGGAGGAGAAATAAAAGACATGATGTTTTGGATCAAAATGTATATTTAAATACAATAGGTCAATACAAAGGAATTCCATACGAATTCAAAGCAAGGGATGAAATTAAAGCAGGGGTAGAATCTATCCTACCATGGATAACAGTTAATAAAAATGTTGAATGGATTAATTATATTTATTATAACCAACAGCAAATTCTTAATTACACCACTGAAGCTCTTGGAATGATTGGAGAACAATTACATGAAACAAGTAGAATGACGATGCAAAATAGACAAGCATTAGATTGGTTATTAGCAGCTAAAAGCGGAGTTAGCCAATTCTTTAAAGATGAATGCTGCACGTACATTCCTGAGAATACTATGCCAGTGGGAATATTTTCCGAGGCTATGAACAAAATCAAAAATCTAAAAGAAGAGCTTAGTACCAATGCTGGCAAAGATGACTGGTCGTGGAATGGTTTTAATCTAAATTTAGGTGAAGGGTTATTTTTCCATATTAAAGATAGGAATTAGTACAATCTTAGTGCTAATTATAATTTCCTTTCTGACATGTTGTATCCTACCTGTTGAGAAACGGTGGTGGACTCGTAACATGATGACTCAAATGGACCTTGTTGCAGCAAACCAATTTGTCCAGCTTCAGATTGTCTCAGAGGACATGTCTCTCCACCTCCCACTGAACTGACGAAAAAAACTCTACGAGGCCTAAGGAGGCGGAGGGAGCTTAGTGGCCACTGGAGATCTGGTAATAAAGTGAGAAGTGACATGTTCTTCGAAGGAAAGCCCTCCTCCAGAATTCTGTCTTGTCCCCAACGAACACTATTTTGTTTTGAATGTTGCAATAAAAGAAGAAATTCATTAAACTGAAATGAACTGGGTTTAAGACATTACAGTATATCCTTTTATTCCTACCTTTTTTGTCTTTTTGAATATATTCATTTAAAACAGGCATCATCGTGGACTTTTGATGCAGGACTTTATATTCAATCAACGGCCAAAGCATTTAATCAATGGCCGAAGCATTTAATCCATTTTATTATTTTAGCATGGAGCATTTATCTGTGTTTATTGTTTTATGATTTATTCTTTTATGCTTATTTTTGTATATCATTTATTCTTTATGCATTTATGATTGTATTATTGTTTTAGCATTTATTCTTGTACATTTATTTTTGTATGTCATTTATCCTTTATGATTGTATTCTCTTTCAGGTTTTATTATGTTTCTTTTTCAGGTTTTAGCATTTATCTTATCAATTATTCATTCTTATTATCAATTGCATTTATTCATTCTTATTATCAATTATTATTTTATCATTTATGTTTATCAATCTAGTATAATGTCATGATAAGTTGTTTTTGCGTTAAGGCTATATCAAATAATGGTTTTATCTTTCATATATTCATTTACCGTAGTTTCAAAGGTTTTATTATAGGGAGCGAGGTAAGAATTAGCTACAAGACCAAGAAAGGTCTCTAGCAATGGGTGGGCGCTGCCATTCCTGACCAGTGGTAGGAGCTCTAGTGAGGGGGAGTCCCAAGGAGAGATTTTTCCCGCTAACAAATACATCAAAGCCAGCAGCAGTTTTTCGGCTCCTTCGGGCATGGCAGCAACTGCCTCCATAGATAAAACTTAAGTAAGATAAGTGTGTGATACTTTTGAACTTTACACATAGTTTTAAGTTTATAATTACACTTAGAAGAGTAGCTTAATTTTGTTAGTGTATAATGCTACATATTCTAGCTTTTATGTTAACTTTTATTAACTTCACTATTATTATGCATGTAGCACTAGATAAGTAAAATTAGTTAGCCTTAGTTTGAGAAATTATCTCAAAAAGGAAGGATTATAGGTTTTGAACATTGAACATAAAAGTCAGAGAGAACTCCATAGTTGGAAACAGCACATTAGGTCACTGAAGTTCAGGAAAACATCTGCTAAAGTTTCCTACAAAAACAGAATAATTAATCTTTCCCTTCGTGCAAAGTCCTCATTACTGTAATTTCTTTCCTTTGTGACGGGAAGCAGATTGAATTAATCTAAACTGTTTATCCATAGTCCAAACTAAAGTTTTATGTACGTACATATTTTCTTCCCCTTTGCCGGGAAGAAAATCTTCCATCTACGGACTGGAAAACAGACCCCTTGTTGACGTCATATTGGTGTATAAAAGAAATGCAAGTGTCAGAAATAGGCAGAGAACTGTGGCTGTATGTTCTATGTTAAACACTTATTAAACTCCCTCCTGGCTAGCTAAAAGAATGAAGTCTGTCATTTCATTAATAACCTGAGAACCAAAGAGCCTCAACACCATCCTCATCTATGGTCATGAGCTTTGGGTTGTGACCAAAAGAACGAGATCTCGGATACAAGCGGCTGAAACGAGTTTTCTCCGCAGGGTGTCTGGGCTCTCCCTTAGAGATAGGGTGAGAAGCTCACACTGTAAAAAATGTCCGTGAATTTAACAGTAAATGTCTGTAAAATGCTGACAGAAATATTTTGTAAATTGAAATACAGGAAAACAATGTTTAAGTAACAGGGGTGTTTTGTAAAATCTAAAACAAATTATTATTGTTATTTTTACATTACCAATATGTTAAAAAGACAACATTTTGTCATCGTAATTACTTATCGCTGTATTTAAAACAAAGAAAAACTGTGATTCTGAAAACAAAATAGTACAATTACATTTACAGCATAATAGTGTTAAATTTATCTTTTTTTCTGTTATTTTTACATTCAAACTTTTAACAATTCCAAGCAGCTCAGACACATCTTTACTATAATGTCAGCAAAATATATATATATTTTTAGGGGTTTAGCTTGTTAAATTTTAAAGAAATGCCCGGTTTCCACTCGCTGCTCGTTCACGCTTGTGACAGTGAAACTACCGTACGGTATTTTTTAAACATGTTTAAAT
>JBBPBX010090298.1:0-14141 GCA_038048925.1 Garcialebias charrua
ATATATACAGTATATAGTTTAGTTTTTTTAATTGTCATGTTTTTAAATGAAATGAATAAAACATTTCACACCAAAAGAGATATTTTGCTAACACAGAGACAGGGGTGACTTCAACAGCTACAGTCGCACCATATTTGCAAACTTTCTGAGTTACAGATGTTTTTGAAGGACGTTGAGCTGTGGCAGCCACACAGGCAGAAACACAAACGTCTGCCTTTGCTTTTTGGCAGCGGGCCTTGATTGTTGCTTGTGATCCTCGGGGTGCACGAGTCGTGACACACCTTGAGCGTGAAGTTTGGCCATCTCCTCCATCAGAGCGTCCTGACTCTCCTCCAGCTGCCGTTTCTTCTGCTCCACCTTCTGCAGGTCGTCAGCCAGAGACTCCAACTTGGCCCGAAGCTGCACAACAAACAGGAGGAGAAGCAAACGTTTAAAAAGCAGCCTTCAGGTTTAATTCTGAACCTCCTCACACGACGTGGTTGCACCACGGTCTGTTCGGATGAATGCAAATCACCACAGCTGTTGTTTCACAGAGACTGCTCTACCTGTGAGACCAGCAGCTGGTGGCTGCTCAGCTCCCGCTCGTTGGCCTCCATCTTACAGGTGTTCTCCGTCAGGCCGACCTCCAGCTGTTTGCTGCGGTTCACCAGAGATTTGACTTCAGACTTCATTTTACTGACGTAGAGACGAGCGGTGGTGAACTCCTCCTCCATCACTCCACTCACCTCGGCCATCTGACCTCAGAGGGACATCAAACTGTAAAGCTGAATTCATTCTGAACACTTTCTACTGTTGTTACTTCCAACAAGTGTTTCATGTGGAGTGCCACAAGGTTCTGTACTTGGACCTAAATTGCTTATTTTATATGTTAACGCTTTGATGAATGTGTCAGGTATCCTTAGATGTGTTCTTTTTGCTGACGATACTATCTTTTGTTCGGGTGATGATTTGGAACATATGATCGACTTGATGAATAGTGAGTTTGTTAACATACAAACTTGGTTTAATTTAAATAAGTTATCGTTGAATATTGAGCCCTCCCTGGGCTGCCACCTTACCGTGGTGGAGGGGTTTGAGTGTCCCAATGATCCTAGGAGCTATGCTGTCAGGGGCTTCATGCCCCTAGAAGGGTCACCCAAGGCAGACAGGTCCTAGGTGAGGGACCAGACAAAGTGCAGCCCAAAAACCCCTATGATGAGTACAATTAATGGACTAAGTTTTCCCTCGCCCGGACGCGGGTCACCGGGGCCCCACTCTGGAGCCAGGCCCGGAGGTGGGGCACGCTGGCGAGCGCCTGGTGGCCGGGCTTTTACCCATGGAGCCCGGCCGGGCACAGCCCGAAGAGGAGACGTGGGTCCCCCTTCCCATGGGCTCACCACCTGTGGGAGGGGCCAAAGGGGTCGGGTGCAATGTGAGATGGGTGGTGGCCGAGGGCGGGGACCCTGGCGGTCTGATCCTCGGCTACAGAAGCTGGCCATTGGGACATGGAATGTCACCTCTCTGGTGGGGAAGGAGCCTGAGCTAGTGTGTGAGGTTGAGAGGTTCCGACTAGAAATAGTCGGACTCACCTCAACGCATGGCTCTGGCTCTGGAACCAGTTTCCTTGAGAGGGGTTGGACACTCTTCCACTCTGGAGTTGCCCCTGGTGAGAGGCGCCGAGCAGGAGTGGGCATACTGGTTGCCCCCCATCTTGGTGCCTGTACGTTGGGGTTCACCCCGGTGAACGAGAGGGTAGCCTCCCTTCGCCTACGTGTGGGGGGACGGGCTCTGACTGTTGTTTGTGCCTATGCACCAAACGGCAGCTCAGACTACCCACCCTTTTTGGAGTCCTTGGAGGGGGTATTGGAGAGTGCGCCTCCTGGGGACTCCCTTGTTCTACTGGGGGACTTCAACGCTCACGTGGGCAATGACAGTGAGACCTGGAGGGGTGTGGTTGGGAGGAACGGCCCCCCTGATCTGAACCAGAGTGGTGTTCTGTTATTGGACTTCTGTGCTCGTCATGGATTGTCCATAACGAACACCATGTTTAAGCATAAGGGTGTCCATATGTGCTCTTGGCACCAGGACACCCTAGGTCGCAGTTCGATGATCGACTTTGTTGTCGTCTCATCTGATCTGCGGCCGCATGTCTTGGACACTCGGGTGAGGAGAGGGGCGGAGCTGTCAACTGACCACTACCTGGTGGTGAGTTGGCTCCGATGGTGGGGGAGGATGCCGGTCAGACCTGGCAGACCCAAACGTATTGTGAGGGTCTGCTGGGAACGTCTGGCAGAGTCTCCCGTAAGACGGAGCTTTAACTCCCACCTCCGGGAGAGCTTTGAACACGTTCCGAGGGAGGCGGGGGACATGGAGTCCGAGTGGGCCGTGTTCCGCGCCTCTATTGTCGAGGCAGCTTATCGGAGCTGTGGCCGCAAGGTTGTTGGTGCCTGTCGTGGTGGCAACCCTCGAACCCGGTGGTGGACACCGGCAGTGAGGGATGCTGTCAGGCTGAAGAAGGAGTCCTATTGGGCCTTTTTGGCTTGTGGGACCCCGGAAGCAGCTGATAGGTACCGGCAGTCCAAGCGGCATGCGGCTCGGGTGGTTGCTGAGGCAAAAACTCGGGCGTGGGAGGAGTTCGGAGAGGCCATGGAGAATGACTTCCGTACGGCTTCGAGGCGATTCTGGTCCACCATCCGGCGTCTCAGGGGGGGAAAGAGGTACGAGACCAACACCATTTATGGTGGAGGTGGCGTGCTACTGACCTCAACTCGGGATGTTGTGAGTCGGTGGGCGGAATACTTCGAAGACCTCCTCAATCCTACTGGCACGTCTTCCACTGAGGAAGCAGAGCCTGGGGACTTTGGGTCGGGTTCTCCGATCTCTGGTGCTGAGGTCGCCGAGGTGGTTAAAAAGCTCTGCGGTGGCAAGGCTCCGGGGGTGGATGAGATTCGCCCGGAGTTCCTTAGGGCTCTGGATGTTGTAGGGTTGTGTTGGCTGTAGTGGACCTACCCAGGGTCAAACTAAGGTTTTTGAACTGTCCAGTGATGACCTTTACTGACCTCTCAGTAAAGCAAGACATTTACCACAAAATCATTCCATTAGCTGTAATCTGAGAACATAGTCACCAAAAGAGACTATTTCTATCTTTGATTTTAGGCTGATGTGATCAAAAGAATAACTTTTGTCATTTTCATGATGTGTGCTTTTAAGCTGTGTTATTCTGTAAGAGTTAAACGGTGTTCACTGCTGTGTTAAAGGTGAAGTCTCGGGTCAGAGAGACCAGACGGTTTTGTTTAGAAAGTCAGAAGACAGTAATCCATTGTTTCTCATGAAAAGGGCTCCAGCTGCTCTGTCTTTTCCTAAACAATTTCCCTCTGCTCGGGCTGTAACCTTGGGTCATGATAACGGCAAGTGAATTGCTCGACTGGTCCACGGACCAATGAAAAAGAGACAAGCCTCACTCCTCTCTTTGATCCTTTTTAAGTTCTAAGCTGTTGCTGGAACGGAAGAGTCTGAAAGAGTCTGCAAGAGTTTGGAAGGAACCAGAAGGTTCCTGAGTTTGCTGGGAGCTTCAAAGAGACATGAAGACGTCCCAAAGAGCTGAATGGATGCCTGTCACCCGCCAAGGACAGTCATTCAGCTAAGGATTGTATAACATGCTGTTATGAATCCACTTCGAACGAGCGTAAGCTCAAAACTTTGTTTATTCCTTCCTGGAATAAGCTTATCTTGAAGTCAGAGGCCAAGAGCTGACATATTTTCTGATGACCAAGCGGAACCCAGAAGACGTTGGAAACGTAAACGAATGACCAGTTCAGACGAACTGGGCCTGAAGGACTGTGCATCTTACAGGCTGGTGTCATCTCTTTATCAGACTTGTCGTCAAAAGGTAAAGAGCTGTTTACAAACGTACCTGGATTTTAGCAGAAATCTGATGAGAAGTGTCACTCTGGTAACATGCTCAAGACAATTTCCTTTAACCCATCTCTCCATCTGTCCTCCTATCCTTTCCCTCAATTCTAAGCTGGAAACTATTTTAAGCTAAAGAGCCCACAGACTAAATATGTTAACATCCAGTATTGAAGTCTGTTGTGTTGAATTTAAGTGTGCTGACGTATTAAATTGAAAGAAAGTGAAATCATATCAATCAAGTGTAATGGTGTTAATTTAGTGATTTATTTTAAATAAATGGTAGTGTCGCCTGGCATACCAACTAAGTTAACGTGTCCATTGTCACTCTATAGCTCTGTTTATTTATCCATCATAAAGATCACAGAAATATTGGGTAAACTGAAAAAGAAAAGAATCCGTGAAATTACTATTCAATCTGAATAAGTAAGTTAATTAAGGATAAAGAGGTCAGCTTAATACTGACCCCTGTTAAAATCCTTTAGTTACATCTGGGTGGCACTATATGTGTTTAAAGACACAATATATGGTCTCCCTCATGTTTACTTCATGGCTTACGCGACTCTGCAATATCGCGTGGACATCGGGGGCAGTTCCCTTGGATTGGCAGACTGGGGTGGTGGTTCCCCTATTCAAAAAGGGGGACCGTAGGGTGTGTTCCAACTATAGGGGGATCACACTCTTAAGCCTCCCTGGTAAGGTCTATTCAGGGGTTCTGGAGAGGAGGGTCCGTCGGATAGTCGAACCTCGGATTCAGGAGGAGCAGTGTGGTTTTCGTCCTGGTCGTGGAACACTGGACCAGCTCTACACCCTCAACAGGGTCCTGGAGGGTGCGTGGGAGTTTGCCCAACCAGTTTACATGTGCTTTGTGGACTTGGAAAAGGCATTCGACCGCGTCCCTCGGGGGGTTCTGTGGGGGGTACTCCGGGAGTATGGGGTACCAGGCCCATTGATATGGGCTGTTAGGTCCCTGTACGACCGGTGTCAGAGCTTGGTCCGCATTGCCGGCAGTAAGTCAGGCTCGTTTCCGGTGAGAGTTGGACTCCGCCAAGGTTGCCCTTTGTCACCGATTCTGTTTATAACTTTTATGGACAGAATTTCTAGGCGCAGCCAAGGTGTTGAGAGGATCCGTTTTGGTGGCCTTAGAATCGCTTCTCTGTTTTTTGCAGATGATGTGGTCCTACTGGCTTCATCAGTTCGTGATCTACAGCTTTCACTGGAGCGGTTTGCAGCCGAGTGTGATGCGGCCGGGATGAGGATCAGTTCCTCCAAATCCGAGGCCATGGTCTTGAGCCGGAAAAGGGTAGCATGCCCTCTCCGGGTCGGGGAGGAGGTCCTGCCCCAAGTGGAGGAGTTTAAGTATCTCGGGATCTTGTTCACGAATGAGGGAAAACTGGAGCGTGAGATCGATAGGCGGATAGGTGCAGCGTCCGCAGTGAAGCGGGCGCTGTACCGGTCTGTCGTGGTGAAGAGAGAGCTGAGTCAAAAGGCAAAGCTCTCAATTTACCGATCGATCTACGTTCCCACCCTCATCTATGGTCATGAGCTTTGGGTTATGACCGAAAGAACAAGATCTCGGATACAAGCGGCTGAAATGAGTTTTCTCCGCAGGGTGGCTGGACTCTCCCTTAGAGATAGGGTGAGAAGCTCAGTCATCCGGGAGGGACTCGGAGTAGAGCCGCTGCTTCTCCACATCGAGAGGAGCCAGTTGAGGTGGCTCGGGCATCTGGTTAGGATGCCTCCTGGACGCCTCCCTGGTGAGGTGTTCCGGGCATGTCCCACCGGGAGGAGACCCAGAGGAAGACCCAGGACACGCTGGAGGGACTATGTTTCTCGGCTGGCCTGGGAACGCCTTGGGATTCCCCCGGAGGAGCTGCTCCAAGTGGCTGGGGAGAGGGAAGTCTGGGCCTCCCTACTTAGGCTGCTACCCCCGCGACCCGACCCCGGATAAGCGGAAGAAAATGGATGGATGGATGGATGAATATTGATAAAACAAATTATACGATTTTTAGTAAAAAAAGACAACTACAGTTTTTCCTTTTAAAATTGACGGTGTTGAAATATGTAGAGTTAGTGAAATGAAGTTTCTATGTGTAATCATTGATGATAAATTGCCATGGAAACAACACATAAATTCTGTTTAAACCAAAATATCCAAATCCACAGCAGTATTATATAGGGTAAAGGATTTATTGAATGATAAAGCCTTGTATTTGCTATATAACACAATTATAGTACCACATTTAATTTATTGTGTTGATGTCTGGGGAACAGCGTGCAAAACTTTAACAAAGCCTATTTTTATCTTACAAAAAAGAGCTATAAGAATTATAACAAGAATGCATTATTATCACCCAACAAGCATACTATTCTGTAAATTGAAACTATTGAAGTTTTATGATCTGGTGGAATAAAATATTTTTTTATTAATGCATAAAGCACAAAATCACAAACTACCTCTAAATATTCAAAAGCATTTTGTTAAAAGGAAAAGTTATTACAATCTTAAGGGAACAGACATTTTTGTTAAACCACAGTATAGAACTTGTTTAAAGGGTCGGTTTACTTTAATACATGGAATAGATTTATGGAATGGTTTGGAAAACAATGTCAAAAAAGCTAAGTCAATATTTAAGAAAATGATTAAGAATAGATTCTTAAATAGATATAAATGTACTATAAATCGGCAATGAGTTGTTAATTTTGTTCATGATAATCGTTGTTTGAATTGATTGTTGAATAGATTTTTGATTTAAGAAGGGGCAGATAATATAAGAATTTTTATTCTTCTTCTGCTTCCTTTAATTTTAAATCTTTTTTTTTTTTCTTCATATGCTTTGGAATTGTTTCTTTTGTGTTTTAAATTTGAAATGAATAATTAAATTAAAAATAAAATAAAATAAAAACAAGTAGTGAGAAGCATTTCTCCAGATCTAACATGATGTCCAACACTCGTTCAAGTGTTTTTGTGGAGAAGAGAGTCTTACAGCTTTGAGATCGGTGGTTCCGAGGACGCTGCCAACTTCACTGAGGTCTCTGAGCAGAAGATTGAGGATCTCTGCAGACCTCTTCTTATGGTGAGAGCTGAGGTCCTGAAGGGCAGAGAGCTCCCTCTGAGCTGCCTCCAGACCTGCCTGGAACCACAGAGCAACACAAGAACTTCAACCAGCACCCTTCCATTGCAACATTACTCTGTGAATGTTTATGAAGCATTTACTCCGTAATGTGATCCATTTTTATTCCTGTACATTTTTCAGCATCTTTCTCGTTCCACAATTTTTGTTCTATTTCAGCAAATCATGAATTAGAACGTTCTGCTCTTTCAGGACAATCCTGCTGGGACTTTTGGTACTGGTTCATCTTTAGCGTTTTGAAACATTTAGCCTTTTTTGCCATTTTTTTCTCATAGGAAATGAATTGAGCTAATTTTACATCCTTCAACTCTTTAGATGTGTTTACAACCTTTTACTGCTCCTTTCAACATTTTGTTCTGCTTCAGCTTCTTTCAGCTTCCTGCTGCAAATTTTAAACAGTTTTCAACTACTGTCAGCTATTTTAGCTGTTTTGTGCTCCTTTCAGATTCTTTCAGCTAACTACATTTTTGTGCTTCTAACTTATTTCTGCTAATTTCAGCCTTTTCTACTATTATTTCAGCTACTATTTAGCGGTTTCATGCTAATTTTAGATTTTTCAGCTAATTCCACTTTTTTTGCACTCATTTTACCGGTACATTTTTTCAGTCTGATTCAGCAAAAATGTGCTTTCTCCCCTTCCTTCTAGTAATTTCAGCTTCTTTCTGCTCTTTAGTTACTTTTCAGCTGATCTTTGCTCATTTCAGCCTTTTTTCCTGATAATTTATAAATTTTTGTGCTCATTTATGCTTCTTCCAGTCTAATTGGGCAAACATGTTCTTTCTGCTTTATTCTGGTAATTTAAGCTTGTTCTACCTTTTCAGCTTCCTTTTTAGCATTTATTTAGCTAATTTAAGCTGTTTTCAGATAAATTCAAGTTTCTGTGGTAATTTCTGCTACTTTCTGCATTTTCTTTCTACTAAGTTCAGCTTCTTATGCTCCTTCCGCATGCACGGAAAAAGAACTACCGCACCCTGCTGCGCTGCTCAAACTGCTCAAAACGCGCCGCTCCACGCCGCGCCACTCCTCGATGCGCGGCCACCATAGACTTTGCATGTAAACTGGCTGCCTTGGCCGCTCAAAACGCGTTTGGTGTGTACCCGGCATTTCAGCTTTTTTCTGCTAGTTTTAGCTTTTTCTGCTATTTCAGATACCGTTTAGCTGTTTTTGCTCATTTTATATTTTTCAGCTATTTTCACATTCTTTGAGCTCATTTCAGCTCTTTCCACTTATTATGATAGGTTAAGCTTCTTTCTGCCTTTTCAGCTACTTTTCAGCTGGTTTCTTGCTAATTTCAGGGGTGTGGGGTGGGGGGGTTAACCTGAGATCCTAATGCCGGGTACACACCAAACACGTTTTGAGCGGCCAAGACAGCCAGTTTACATGCAAAGTCTATGGTGGCCGCGCATCGAGGAGCGGCGCGGCGCGTTTTGAACAGTTTGAGCAGCGCGGCAGGGTGCGGTAGTTCTTTTTCCGTGCATGCGGCACGTTCAGAGCAGCCGCTGCTCGAGTTCAACAAATTGAACTCTGACCTACTTTGGCTGCTCGCCACGTAGCAGCAACCAATCGGGAGAGACTCTGCTATGTGATGACGCAACGATGACGGGACGGAATTTAATACTAGTTAGGCACTTTTTTTGTATTATTGGTTTATTGTTCTAAAATTCGGTAGACAATATAAAAATTTTAAAAAATTCCACGAAGTGCTCCGGACCAGGAGAACCAGCGTGCCCCCTCGACACGCATGCGGCCGGATACATCATGGATTCCTGGGGAGATTGGCAAAATGATGTGTTTGACCGTTCTTTCGGTCGAGGACGTGGAAGACCTTTACATAATTGGATTTATGGTAGCAGGTGTGCTACTCTTTGGCTTATGAGGAAGCTTCTGCTACTGGAAACTCAGGAAGATTTCCGCGGCGATCAACGCGCTGTCAAAGCTTCCTGCTCAGAACGACTCTTTGATCCGAGCTGTGACCTCAATGAACCAGCTGTTGTTCGAGCTTAATCGCACGATGGGAACGGTCGTTGAGGACCGCAGACCTACGGTGCGGTTTGGGACTCGTTTGCAGCCGAGCGGACTACACCAGGGAGGAGACGTGGACCCATAGCTCGGGTTGAATGAAAGCTCACATAATTTGGACGAATTGGACTTCAGACAGCACCTGGACTCAAGGCTAATGGTAAAAGTTCACCGAAGCCTGCCCTGAAGAATAAATAAATCAACTAATCTAATCGGGACACCCCAAGCAACCTTGAACAAGGCTGACTACAAATCTCTCCTGGAGTCTGAGCTACTGGAAGGAACTGTCACCCCCCCCGAGAGCTCTCTGTGTGCTTTCAGATAAAGCCGGCTGAGCCCATCTGCAGACTGTGCTCTATCTGGACGATTGTTCACAGACTTTATCTCACTGCTCCGCCACCAAAATGCAACATGTGATTTGTCTTATCTGTGCTTGTGCTGGTAGAGTTTTTTGACTGTATCATAGAATGTCCTGTAAGACAAAATGTGATAGAATCTTTTTTGAATACCACTGATTATCCTATTGTAACCTTCCTTTTTTTCCATATCTGATTGTTGCGGCGCAATTTAATTATTGCTGCGGCTGTTGTGAACACGTCCCCTCTCAAGGACGGTGTGTGCGTCAATTGCAATGTTTTGTGCTTCGGTGCAATGACGATGACAATAAAGATATATTCTACAATAGTCACCTAAATACTGTGGCATACTGCTAACACTTGTCAGGTGAATTCTCTCTATATCAATGTTGTCTGACATGATCCCAACCTGAGACAGATGGACAGCCGTTCTTCTGCTGAAATTGCGCGCCTGTAGTTGGTGTCCTGCAGGGTGATGCAGCCAACAACGCGGGACAGCAGGTCGTCAAACTGGGCTCGCGTGACACGGAAGTACCGCTGAAAGCGATGCTCGTCTGCGCGCAGCTCCTGGATTAGATGGTGAAATTCACCAAAATGCTCCTCCCACTGCGCGTCTTCAGCCGCGTTTGGTGTGAACAGACATCTGTTGACAAGCAGCCAACACCGCGCGTCGGGAGCATTTTCGCTGCTCAAGACGCGTTTGGTGGGAACCCGGCATAATTTTGTGCTAATTTCTGCTTATTTAAACCTAATTCAGCAAATATGTTTTTTTTCTGCTTTCTTCTGCTAATTTTGCATTCAGTCTTATTTGTACAGGTTAATTTAGGCGTTTTCTTTCATTTCAGCTAAATTTCAGCATGCTTTTTGCTAATTCCAGCTGTTTTTCAGCAAGTTCTTCTGCAATAAGCATCCAAACTGCATTTACGCAGGAGATGCCATTTCTCTAGTTGACATTGTGTGGAGGTGATGTCGCCACTGCAGTTCTGTCTCCTTCTAACTGTTGTGTTTTTCACTTCGGTGTGTTACATTCAAAACTATTTAAAAGGTTAAAAACTCGTTGAGCTTTTAAATGTGACACGCTTCTTTGTGAATTGTGGACTCACCGTTTTGTGTGCGAGCTCCTGGTTCAGCTGCTCGTTGCATCGAGCCTTGTTCTCCGCCTCTTGACTCTTGTGGTCGTAGTTGACGGCGAGCTCCTCCAGTGCTTGTAGCACCTCCTTCACCTCCTCTTTGGCGGAGTCCCCGTCCCTCTGCAGGCGGGACAGTTCCTCCTGCAGACGCTCGTAGTCATGACGACAGGACGCCAGCAGCTGTAGAGCAAAGCGGGACAAGACAGGACAGGACAGGTGAGATCAAGGGAGGGGGACGGGTGAGGACAGATGTGGAGTACAGGTGGGACCAGGTGAGGACAGATGTGGAGTACAGGTGGGACCAGGTGAGGACAGATGTGGAGTACAGGTGGGACCAGGTGAGGACAGATGTGGAGTACAGGTGAACTGTAAGGACAGATGTGGAGTACAGGTGAACTGTAAGGACAGATGTGGAGTACAGGTGAACTGTAAGGACAGATGTGGAGTACAGGTGAACTGTAAGGACAGATGTGGAGTACAGGTGAACTGTAAGGACAGATGTGGAGTACAGGTGAACTGTAAGGACAGATGTGGAGTACAGGTGAACTGTAAGGACAGATGTGGAGTACAGGTGAACTGTAAGGACAGATGTGGAGTACAGGTGAACTGTAAGGACAGATGTGGAGTACAGGTGAACTGTAAGGACAGATGTGGAGTACAGGTGAACTGTAAGGACAGATGTGGAGTACAGGTGAACTGTAAGGACAGATGTGGAGTACAGGTGAACTGTAAGGACAGATGTGGAGTACAGGTGAACTGTAAGGACAGATGTGGAGTACAGGTGAACTGTAAGGACAGATGTGGAGTACAGGTGAACTGTAAGGACAGATGTGGAGTACAGGTGAACTGTAAGGACAGATGTGGAGTACAGGTGAACTGTAAGGACAGATGTGGAGTACAGGTGAACTGTAAGGACAGATGTGGAGTACAGGTGAACTGTAAGGACAGATGTGGAGTACAGGTGAACTGTAAGGACAGATGTGGAGTACAGGTGAACTGTAAGGACAGATGTGGAGTACAGGTGAACTGTAAGGACAGATGTGGAGTACAGGTGAACTGTAAGGACAGATGTGGAGTACAGGTGAACTGTAAGGACAGATGTGGAGTACAGGTGAACTGTAAGGACAGATGTGGAGTACAGGTGAACTGTAAGGACAGATGTGGAGTACAGGTGAACTGTAAGGACAGATGTGGAGTACAGGTGAACTGTAAGGACAGATGTGGAGTACAGGTGAACTGTAAGGACAGATGTGGAGTACAGGTGAACTGTAAGGACAGATGTGGAGTACAGGTGAACTGTAAGGACAGATGTGGAGTACAGGTGAACTGTAAGGACAGATGTGGAGTACAGGTGAACTGTAAGGACAGATGTGGAGTACAGGTGAACTGTAAGGACAGATGTGGAGTACAGGTGAACTGTAAGGACAGATGTGGAGTACAGGTGAACTGTAAGGACAGATGTGGAGTACAGGTGAACTGTAAGGACAGATGTGGAGTACAGGTGAACTGTAAGGACAGATGTGGAGTACAGGTGAACTGTAAGGACAGATGTGGAGTACAGGTGAACTGTAAGGACAGATGTGGAGTACAGGTGAACTGTAAGGACAGATGTGGAGTACAGGTGAACTGTAAGGACAGATGTGGAGTACAGGTGAACTGTAAGGACAGATGTGGAGTACAGGTGAACTGTAAGGACAGATGTGGAGTACAGGTGAACTGTAAGGACAGATGTGGAGTACAGGTGAACTGTAAGGACAGATGTGGAGTACAGGTGAACTGTAAGGACAGATGTGGAGTACAGGTGAACTGTAAGGACAGATGTGGAGTACAGGTGAACTGTAAGGACAGATGTGGAGTACAGGTGAACTGTAAGGACAGATGTGGAGTACAGGTGAACTGTAAGGACAGATGTGGAGTACAGGTGAACTGTAAGGACAGATGTGGAGTACAGGTGAACTGTAAGGACAGATGTGGAGTACAGGTGAACTGTAAGGACAGATGTGGAGTACAGGTGAACTGTAAGGACAGATGTGGAGTACAGGTGAACTGTAAGGACAGATGTGGAGTACAGGTGAACTGTAAGGACAGATGTGGAGTACAGGTGAACTGTAAGGACAGATGTGGAGTACAGGTGAACTGTAAGGACAGATGTGGAGTACAGGTGAACTGTAAGGACAGATGTGGAGTACAGGTGAACTGTAAGGACAGATGTGGAGTACAGGTGAACTGTAAGGACAGATGTGGAGTACAGGTGAACTGTAAGGACAGATGTGGAGTACAGGTGAACTGTAAGGACAGATGTGGAGTACAGGTGAACTGTAAGGACAGATGTGGAGTACAGGTGAACTGTAA
This sequence comes from Garcialebias charrua, assembly GCA_038048925.1. Taxonomy (NCBI): domain Eukaryota; kingdom Metazoa; phylum Chordata; class Actinopteri; order Cyprinodontiformes; family Rivulidae; genus Garcialebias; species Garcialebias charrua. The sequence continues at coordinate 12,880 of JBBPBX010090298.1, forward strand.
GGACAGATGTGGAGTACAGGTGAACTGTAAGGACAGATGTGGAGTACAGGTGAACTGTAAGGACAGATGTGGAGTACAGGTGAACTGTAAGGACAGATGTGGAGTACAGGTGAACTGTAAGGACAGATGTGGAGTACAGGTGAACTGTAAGGACAGATGTGGAGTACAGGTGAACTGTAAGGACAGATGTGGAGTACAGGTGAACTGTAAGGACAGATGTGGAGTACAGGTGAACTGTAAGGACAGATGTGGAGTACAGGTGAACTGTAAGGACAGATGTGGAGTACAGGTGAACTGTAAGGACAGATGTGGAGTACAGGTGAACTGTAAGGACAGATGTGGAGTACAGGTGAACTGTAAGGACAGATGTGGAGTACAGGTGAACTGTAAGGACAGATGTGGAGTACAGGTGAACTGTAAGGACAGATGTGGAGTACAGGTGAACTGTAAGGACAGATGTGGAGTACAGGTGAACTGTAAGGACAGATGTGGAGTACAGGTGAACTGTAAGGACAGATGTGGAGTACAGGTGAACTGTAAGGACAGATGTGGAGTACAGGTGAACTGTAAGGACAGATGTGGAGTACAGGTGAACTGTAAGGACAGATGTGGAGTACAGGTGAACTGTAAGGACAGATGTGGAGTACAGGTGAACTGTAAGGACAGATGTGGAGTACAGGTGAACTGTAAGGACAGATGTGGAGTACAGGTGAACTGTAAGGACAGATGTGGAGTACAGGTGAACTGTAAGGACAGATGTGGAGTACAGGTGAACTGTAAGGACAGATGTGGAGTACAGGTGAACTGTAAGGACAGATGTGGAGTACAGGTGAACTGTAAGGACAGATGTGGAGTACAGGTGAACTGTAAGGACAGATGTGGAGTACAGGTGAACTGTAAGGACAGATGTGGAGTACAGGTGAACTGTAAGGACAGATGTGGAGTACAGGTGAACTGTAAGGACAGATGTGGAGTACAGGTGAACTGTAAGGACAGATGTGGAGTACAGGTGAACTGTAAGGACAGATGTGGAGTACAGGTGAACTGTAAGGACAGATGTGGAGTACAGGTGAACTGTAAGGACAGATGTGGAGTACAGGTGAACTGTAAGGACAGATGTGGAGTACAGGTGAACTGTAAGGACAGATGTGGAGTACAGGTGAACTGTAAGGACAGATGTGGAGTACAGGTGAACTGTAAGGACAGATGTGGAGTACAGGTGAACTGTAAGGACAGATGTGGAGTACAGGTGAACCAGGTGT
>JBBPBX010090299.1:0-14141 GCA_038048925.1 Garcialebias charrua
TTTATTCAATGAACTCCATAACCAATCTTTGTGAATATTGGTCAGTTAAAATGACATGAGTTTTGCTATTGAAATAAAAACATTTTTCTGAAGTAGACTCATTTTGCAACATTTGTGACATATGACATTTGTATGTGCTGTTATTTAACATATTAGAACACCTTTGAAATTCACAAGCTAATCTCATATTGATTTAAATATATCATTTGATTTAACATACTTAACTTTTCAATTAAGATTATTGTAAATAAAAAACAGCTGTCATGACATGTAACAACATCACATGACCCTTCTGCAGAGTGCTTGCTACAGGTGTAGCTGAAACATGTTATGGTAGTGACAAATGTTTTTGGGGAAAAAAGAGCAACTGTTTAAATTTGTATAAACTTTTCAAACTCCTTTCATCAACTACTCCAAATAACATTCTTGATTCTTAGATTGGTTAGTCACGTGTGGATTTCTGTCCCAGGATTTCAGGTAGGATGCAATGTGTAAAATAGTGCTGAATTTTGGGAACTGCTGTTTCCCACAGCTGGTCATCTGGCAGAATTCTTTCCACATAAATATCATTTTCACTCCATACTACAAAATCACAATATTGTACATCCACAATGTGAATCTGATCCTGGAGCTGATGGTAATAAGGATGGTTCCTATCCAGTTGTACAGAATCTCCAACCTTGACGAGACGACGAGACAAAAACCAGGCTGTCCAGCACACATCCTCAGACCGACTTCATGCTGTTTGCTCTGTGGGCACTGAAGGACAAGACAATGAAACTTAGACATAAAAAATAAATACGGTAGTCTCCAAAACATTTCAATATGATACGTTTTTAAAGATTGTGTTTCACTCATTTCACTATCCAACACCAATGTTAGAAAATGAGACTATATTTATGTCTCTGTCAACCAGGTGTGTTCCACAGGTAAGAATGTATTAATCTGGACTAAGTTTTAAAAGGTGATGGAAAGGTCACACATTTTTTAACTGGAAACAAGGCAACATCCCACAAACTGCAAGACCATCCCCAAAACTACGGCTACATGCTGTGAAATATGCAAACAACAAAGATTTGAGTAAAAAATTATAGTTGTAACATTCATACTGTGAGGTGCGCAAAGTCTGCAGTGCAGTACCCTAATGCATGCTCAATAATCCAGGTAGAAAAATCTAAAAAAGCTAAGTCTGCAGTGCAGTAGTCCAAACCTTTTGAGAAATAAATTTTACCTTGATTTCACACACCCTGGCTCCATGACAGTCACATGAAACGACTCCATCTGGTGAGGCTCCCATGTATGGCCACCTTGAGTTTAACCAGCTAGTATCTGAAGTTACAAAGAAGATACGATCACCTTGATGATACTGTATTATCAAAACAAAAAAAATCATAATATTTTCAGTACATTAACTTACCTTTTTAATGGAGTTACTGTAGATCTCTGACCTACAGTGTAGAAATGCATATGACTCAACGTTAACACATACAACTCCAGCACGAATTTGGCTTTACAGAAGCTAAATATATTATTTTTAAGTAGATCCACGCACATAGAAATAACAGGGGGCTAACTAAACTTGTTGTTAGCATTAGCGATAGCGTAGTTAGCATAGGCTAATTACTAAATAAATAATACATCTCACTACTCACCCGGGCAGAAACAAGTCGACAACCATTTAAAGCTTCTTTTGATCCTAAATGGTTAACCCAAAACTCGTCCTCGCCAGTTTATTTAGGGCTTTGGCATACTTGCTGTAATCCATTCTGCTGTGTTTTGAACTGGGGAAAATCACTTCCTGCCCCGCATCTGAATTTCCCGCCACTTCCGGGTCACGTGATTGCAACCCAGCAATAGGTCGCACCTTTTTATGTTTTTTTTCAAGGCCTGCGACCTATACTCAGGTGCAACCTGTATATGGCTTGTTATCACTTTCGGCAAATTTTTTTTTTTAAATCCAGCTCATTTCACAATTACGTTCATTTATTAAGGAAAAGTTCAGCTCAGACATATTTGCTATAATTTTTATCAAACAAATAATTGTTTTTAAGTGTTAATCTTCTTAAAAGCCTTGCTGTGCGCTCCTGTGGCAGACATTTGCAGCAGAGCTAAACGTAGGTGCAACCTATCTAAGGATTTTTCCAATCTATTGGTGATAATTGGACAATGCGACCTATACACAGGTGCGATACACCAGAAAATACTGTACTTCCAGCCTCATCGGAGTGCTGCTTGCCGGCCCATGAAGCCTCTCGAGAGGGGACGCTTTGCTTGGAGGTCTCCATCTCTATCTAGGACTCTGTCTGGTCCATTGTGTGGTTTTTGTGCCTGCTCTCTGAAGCTCCGGCTCTCTCCAAAAGAGTCTGGTGCTCAACAGCTGTAGAGAGTCGATCAGAACCCGACCAGAACCGGATCAAGGCTGGAGAGTACCCAGATAAAATTGTGCAGTAGCTACATATAATGTACATATGTTGTTAAAATGACGTAGGTTTAAGAGTTTAGAACATTGTAAGGGTGTGGGAAGGGTTTATAAAGACTGAAAATATATATATAAATACTAAAATAAATATAGCGTTGCTACTTGGTGGTTTTTCACTTATTGTCGGGGTGTCCGGAACATAACCCACCGCGATAATCAAGGGTCTACTGTTTCATTGAAATGCTCCACACTGACCTGAGAGGACGATGGCGGTCATTGCCATGAAGCGATGGAAGTCGATGGCAGCATCGAAGGGGATGTAACGACTGAGGAAGGTCTCTCGACACAGTGTGATCAGGTTGCGGCACACGGTGAGAAGAATGTAGGGAAACAGGAAGGAGACGCCCGCCGCCGAGCCACGAGCAATGATGATCCCCACCATTGATGTCTCAGGCATACCTGTGGCCTCCGCCTGCACCGCGTAGTCTGAACACATCCAGTAAGACCATGACGAGGGTATGTAATCCATCAAGAGGAGAAAAGGTGTTCCACTCACAGTAACACCTCTCGATTATCACACCAGCTGTGATGCCATAGACGACGATGAAGCTCATAATGTGACGGCGATAATTCTCGACGAAGCGCTTGAACTGCTGGACTTTCTGCCGGATGGGGTTCCTGACGTACTGCTCACGCTTCGGCTTCACATAGACATTTGGGGTCTTGACGCTTAACCTGAGAATGAGTAAATCTGTGAGGTTTTATTCTGTAACAAAGTTTCTATTGCTCCACTGTCTGTCTGGAGTGTATTTAGATCAAGACAAGGAAAAAGACACGGCAACAGCCATAAACAGTAAAATACATGAGAAAAATAAAAATGTCTGCAAACATGCAGTGTGAATGCTGCATGCTAAATGACTTTACTGACATTTTTGAACAAGCTAAAATGAAAAGTCAAGGTTGAAACAAGCAGGACAAATGCTAAAATGAGAAGAACACAAGCTAAAAGCTATACAAGCTAAAACCCAAAGGCAGTAGAACAGAAGCTAAAAAAGTACAACAGATGTTAAGATAAAATGAGCAAAACAGCTAAAATCTATAAAAAAAAGCTAATTTTTTTAATCGAAGCAACATCTAGAATAAGCAAAACCACAGCTAAAATGAGCAATGCACCTAGTTTAAAAAAAATAGGAAAACTTTAGCCAAAATTAGTGAAGCATGCTAAAGTTACCATGTTTTTCGCAATTTATTTCTATAGAGTTTGATTCAGTTGAATATTTTGAAAAGTATAAAACTTACAAAAACCAGAAGTCATAACACTATTACTGATACGTACATTTAACCTTTTTTTTTAAATATAAAATGGGTGAAAAGCACAAAGTTTGCAGAAAAGGTTTGATATTTGGAAGAAATTATACAATAAGAAAACTGTAAGAATGCTAACTCATTGCAATAAGAAATTCACCAACAATCTTGACTTTTTAAACAAACGTAATGTGTAATCTGTTCTAAACTAAATTAATCCAAGAGAAATACAATTAAAAAAAATTAAAAAAATAAAGTTATATTTTAAAAACAGTGAAAAGCACATATTGTTGCTGCTGTAAAAAAATAAATATTTACTAATTTAGGTCTAATTTAAGTTGTGTGGTATTATATAACTTTTACTATTCTTCATTTAAATTTAGAGAGTAATTTGTCTCTATACAAGTGGTGCGAGACTTTGGTTCACATTGCTGGCAGTAAGTCGGACATCTTCAGGGTGGGAGTTGGACTCCACCAGGGCTGCCCGTTGTCACCGATTCTGTTCATAACTTTTATGGACAAAATTTCTCAGTGCAGCCAGCTGGCATTGGGATTCCGGTTCTGTGGCCTCAGGATTCAGTCTTTGCTCTTTGCAGATGATGTGGTCCTGTTGGCGTCATCGTGCCATGATCTTCAGCTCTCAATGGAGTGGTTTGCAGCCGAGTGTGAAGCAGCTGGGATGATCAGCACCTCCAAATCTGAGGTCCTGGTCCTCAGGTGGAAATGGGTGGACTGCTCTCTTCAGGTCAAGGGTGAAGTTCTGCCTCAAGGGAAGGAGTTCAAGTATCTCCGGGTTTTGTTCACGAGTGAGGGAAGAATGGAGCATGAGACTGACAGATGGATTGGTGCAGCATCTGCAGTATTGCGTACTCCACGCCGGTCTGTTGGGGTGAAGAGGGAGCTGAGCTGCAAAGCAAAGCTCTCAGTTTACCGGTTGGTCTACGGTCCTACCCTCACCTCTGGTCACGAGCTCTGGGTGGTGACCGAAAGAATGAGATCATGGATACAGGCGGTTCAAATGAGTTTTCTCCGCAGGGTAGCTGGACTCTCCCTTAGAGAGAGCTGGTGAGAAGTTCAGTTATTCAGGAGAGACTCGGAGTAGAACCGCTGCTCCTCCACATCAAAAGGAGCTAGTTGAGGTGGTTCGGGCATCTGGTAAGGATGTTCCCTGGACGCCTCCCTAGGGAGGTGCTTTGGGCATATCCGACTGGGAGGAGATCCCGGGGAAGACCCAGGACAAGCTGGAGAGACTACTGTATGTCTCTCAGTTGGCCTGGGAACACCTTGGAGTCCTCCCAGAAGAGCTGGAAGAGGTGCTGTGGAAAGAGATGGACCTCCCTGATCAAGATGCTGCCCCGCAACCCGACTTTGGATCAAGTGGAAGGTAATGAATGGATGGAGTAATTTGTGAAAAGCAAATACAGTAATAATAATAAAAAAAAATAACAACCAACAATCGAAAAAGAGGCATACTTTTTTCGTCTGCGTAACTCCATTCCATCTGTTTTGTTGGTGCTGCAGACAGAAGTTAAAAAATAAAATAAAATTCATGAAGCAACAATCTCTTATTCTTATTCTTTATTTTCAAGTTTTGTTTTATATCTTTAGGTTGTTTTCTTACCTGTTTGCTGGGCAGATGAAAGACACACGTTGATATTGACTTAGACGTTTCTTTTCCTGTTTCTCCACCCCTGCACACACACACACACACACATACATACACACATGAATAACCAAAGTCAGGGTAAGGAAAGAACAAAACCCAACTTGAACTTTCTTCAACCTTTAACGTTGAGCTGAGCAAACTGCAGCTCCTTCTCATGATCCTTCAAGAGGAAGTGGAAGTCCGCCCATGAGATATTCTCCTTGTCATCAAAGCCCGCGGCCTGCATCATGGCCTTGATGCCGTCCTCTGCCTGCTTCTTTGACAGCGCTCCGTTGGAGAGTTCAATGAAAGACCTGCAGTCAGTCAAAGGAGTGAAGAAGACCCGACAGAGAAAACTTTGTGCAGCTGCAACGACTGAAAGGTAAGTGCAACTGAAACCTGAGCATTCTGGCAAATTCTTCTTTTGACAAGTAACCAGTTCCACCGATGTCGTTCATGGAGAACATCAGCTTGGACTTTTCCTCTGGAGACCCTGTAATCAAACACACATGTTGGCTGACGTCGTATGAGCAAATCACATCTACATTTCATAAAACTAGCTGGATGAACCTACACAGCCTTAGCCTTTAAAGCCTTCAATAAAAAGGAATTGCATAATTAAAGAGGCCATCCAATAATGTGATAACCAACCAAAACAATCTCAAATTTTTAAATTTTAAAGAGCGTTTTTGTCCATTGTCTAAATCATAGACATATTTTCTGTTAAAAATAAATGCACAGTGTTAAATCTTCACCGTATAAGACACAAACCTGGCACAAAAATGGTCAAATCGACAAGAATGTGTTGTTTTGATATTAAAACGAATAATTTCACCTTTCATGAAGATAACTATGACATCAAGGAACTCTTGGAAGGAGAGGTAACCGTTTCCATCTTTATCAGCCAGCGTGAACATGGAGTCCACGAACAAGGAGTCGGCCTTCAGGCAGAGCGCGTCAGCGAACTCTGACGCCGTCAGCTCGCACTGAAGGACCTCTCGGGCTCGCTTGCGAGAAACGCCGCTCATATCTCCAGCGTCACACTTCTCTATCTCCAAGACCTGTGCCCCAGCAGGACAGTGAGGAACCGTGTTATTATTTATGACCAGAGGCTAATATCTTTAACGTCAGAGGAACATGTCATTACAAATGAGGACACCGTCCACACCAGCCAACAATTAGTTCTTCTGGCCTGAGGTCGGCCCTCACCTGACCTCAAACAAGAACTGACATTTTGTGGCAGCTCCTGCTGTACGAGAGGACAGGATGAGGTAAATGACCCGAAGCTGATTGTACCTTTGAGAAAGCGCGTCGAATGAAAGTTTCCACAATCTGAGCCCGCTCCTGTTTGGTAAGAGCCTCCTTCAGCAGCTCCTTCTCGCTCATCTCCTTCACTCTAATCTCCTGCCTGATTTCTGCCTCCTGTTTGGTAAGAGCCTCCTTCAGCAGCTCCTTCTCGCTCATCTCCTTCACTCTAATCTCCTGCCTGATTTCTGCCACCTCCAAGCGCAAGTGCCTGATGAACCCAGAGCGTTTGCTCACGTCATCAAAAAACAGAACCTGAATGGGCAAACAGGGAAAACGATAAGCAAGACTGGAGGAGCATAAAAGTGATGGAGATCAGGCGTATCTGCAGAGTCATGCTTACTCCAGTGAACTGTAAAATAAAAGCAAAGGAAACTTCACTTTAAGGTAAAAACTGGGTGAGCATAAAGAATCCTAAAAGTTAATACAAGTTCTTTCTGCAGAATCTTGCACAACGTGCAGTAAAATGTCCGTTATCAGCTGCTACAATACTAACCAGGTCGTACTCTTTTGGTACTTTGAGGAGCAGAGCTTTATGGTAGTGGTCGTTGGAGAGAAGTACATCTATGTAATCCTGATTGCCCAGATTCAGGCAGCGATGAGAAGGCCCAGCTCTGTCAAAGACCTGCAGCCGCCTCTTTTCCACCTCCACGCTCACTGGCTGCAGCTGCTTTTCATGGCCATGCCACTCGTATGCTGCAGGGAAAAAGAAAAAGAAGCATGTGAATGGAAAAAACAACAGGTGGAAGTGTAAACTAACAAGATATAGAAACACACTGAAGTCTGATTATGACTACCGTATTTTTCGGACTATAAGGCGCACTTTAAATCCTTTAATTTTCTCAAAAATCGACAGTGAGCCTTATAATCAGGTGCACCTTATGTATTAATTCTGGTTGTGCTTACTGACCTGGAACTGATTTTATGTGGTACAACTGAACAATGTTGAGTTATTGTGAATAAGTTGAATAAAGTTTGACCTATCGGACTCTTTTGTTTCACTTAATGCGCCTTTTAGTCCAAAAAACACGGTATAGTTTATGAGCTAACCCTGTTCTATGCTAACAGGTGCCGACACATTTGGGTTACATCCATGAAAGTCAGCACTGCAGTAAATCTGCTTCTACTGAGGAGGGAGAGTCCTTTTCTTCAAACAAGCCACACAAAGTTGCAAAAGAAACATGCAGCTGTGTCATGTGTAGTCATATATGTAATAAGTGGATAGTTAACGATGTGTTGTGTTTCCAGGGGGACGGATTAGAGGGGAACACAGACGAAGTGCGGGCTACATGGTTCATGTAATGTAGTTGAGTCCATGTGTTCAGTAAAGTTTACAGTTGTAATGATCCATTCTGTAGAGTTTGATATAACAGAACAGGATGAAACAATAATTAAGATTTAAATTATGTATTTTGTTTAATATTGGCATCAGCTGCATTTCTGAGCTTCTGGTTGACCAGTTTGTAAACCTTTTCATTCTCATTGTATTTCCTTCCTGACTTTCTAAAATCACTCTTTATTTATCAAGTCTACACTGTTTCACTTACCACGTGCTTTTACAATTCCTTTCCCAGTCCTTGTGATCGTTAAGTGTCTTACGTGGTTATTTTGTGTACATTCTAAGACATTTTGCAGGCCAAGACTACAGGCAAGAAGCTGAATGTAATTCTAATGTTATAATCAAAACAGCACGTTCCAAACAATGTTTCCACAGATTTCATACCAGTAATTCCCACAGAGGGCTCCTCTGCTCTGTCACCAGCTTTGGCCTTTCTCCTTTGAAACTTCCTGTACCTGTACTTCCGCAGATACGCCACCATGCAGGCCACCAGATAGCTCACTGTGAAGAGCAAACAGTCAAATGACTAAATGTTTAATGAGAGATGTCAGTGTTACTTATGTGCAAAAGGAAAAGGTAAGACACTGACCGACGGGGAAGAGGAACATAGAAATGATAAATATGGAGAAGCCTGCATGGCTCCCATCAAAGTAATTAAATTTAGTTGCATTGGTGCAGGGCTGCAGCATTGATGCGTTCAGCTGTGTGGGCTGAGGACAGGGGTCACCTGTGGATGAGAGACCGTCAACGAATAATTATTCAAATTAACAAACACAGCTGTGTCATATGAGTTGTTTTATTACCATCCCTCCAAAAAAAGGCATTTTTTTGTATGTCAGTGGCCTCTGCGCTTGTGACTGCAACGACAACATCATGATACGTGACATCACGGAGCGTCTGGATCTCCTCATCTGTGAACAAACTGAAAACGATCCCAAAGTGAGAACACGGAGATAAAACTGCAACAACATTCATCTATAAATAGCTCTAACAACATTAAACATCGTGACGATTACCCATTCTGTTTGTTCTCAAACCAGAAGCGGTCTCCGTTTCGGATGCGTTCCAACTGGTCCAGGATTACGGCAGAGAAAACCGGACCTGGGCCGTCAGTGGACTCGAGCAGTCCTCCAGGGAAGAGCTCCAGCCGTGAGACATCTCCGTCGTACAGTCCTGCAACACTGCGAAGCAACTTTTGCAGTAAAACAGAGTTTAGTTCACGTGGTTATTTAGACTTTTTCATTTTATTAATCTTCGGCTTTTACCTGCGGGTTGGTCCGGTTGAGTTCAGGGTTGATTTCTTCAAATGTGTTCACAGGCGGCAGGTCCAGAGCTTTTCTCAAACTGTTGTAACTTTGCAGACCGAAGTCTCTTCCTCTCTGGATGGTTAGAGCCACCAGATCTGTGCGGGTGAACCTTAGTGGTCCATACATGTAATCTGTCAAAGGAGAAATCCCATCAGAGCTGTTCTCTCTTGCTGGTGGTGAATAATACACACGGAGCGAACAATAAAAACCTCTTAGGTCCTCCACAACAACACTGTCTTCTCTCTCTGCGATCTGAGAGGCCATGCCCATCAGGAGATCATCCACATCCTGACCTGTCCTCACGTTGACCCTCTGGAGGAGATGGATAAATGTTTGGGATCAATTCAGTTCAGTTTATTTATATAGCATGAAGTCACAACAGAAGTCATCTCAGGGCACTGAACAGAAACATTCACATACATAATAAATAGGGATGCGACAATACATCGATTTAAATCGATATATCGATTAAATGATTAATGATTCAATTACATTGTGGCAAAACTAAAACATTGATTCATGTTGGCATCTTTAAAATACAGTATGCTTTTATTTTGACATTTCCAAGGCACATCTGTGTCACCATTTCCGTGCTCGGCTGCGCTCTGCGGCCGCCTCAGCAACATGGCAGACGAGGCAGAGGACACAGATAATGACATTCACTCTCCTGCTGGATTTAAATCAACACTGTGGAAATATTTAGATTCCAACAGAAGAACGGCTCAACAGACAAAACTTATGTCGTATGCAACAGGTGCCAGTGTGAGTTCAAATACTTGGGAAACAACACATTTGTCCGTTCACCTGAAGAAGAAACACGGCATTGATGGCCATGTTATGTAAGCTCAATATCTATTTTTGTTTCTTTATAACTGAAAGGTCATCAGGACACTTTGAAGTTAACTGGTTTAAAAAATGCACTTAAACATGAGCTAAACTGAACAGGTCATTTATTTATTTATTTTTTCATTAAAATTTTTTTTAATGCCTGGTGCCTGTAATAACAGAAATAAAATGGTTAAATCATATTTGAATTGTTTTTGTAAATGTATTTATTTATATGTAAATGAGATGGGCATTTGATATTGTAATATATCGATCACAGACTTGTGAATCGAACAGAATCAAAATCGTATTGTGACAGACTGTGATATCGAGAAAAATCGTATTGTCATAACAAATCAATATAATATTGTATTGTTGTAAAGCTGGTGATTTACACCCCTATAATAAATTAAGTTAATATTATTCATCTAAGGAGCAGACGGTTTTGAATTTAACTCCATCACAGAACTCTCATCTTGAGAAAGCATGAAGGCGACAGTGGAAAGGAAAAACTCCCTCATGAGGAAGAAACCTTTAGCAGAACCAGGCTCAGGACAAGAAGCCATCTGCTTCGACCTGCTGGGTTTGGTAGGAACAGCTACACAATGGCAGGTCAAGAATCACATGTTAAGATGAAATAGTATAAAATGAGAATTATTCATTTGTATGAGTTTGCAACTTTTCATTTTAGGAAATGAAGTTAGTTTGTCCTCTAGTAGTCTAAGCAGCATAACAAGCCAACCCTAATTATAGGATTTATCAAAAAGGAAAGTCTTAAAACTGGACAATGTGTCAGCCTCATGGACAGAAACTGGAAGTTGGTTCCACAAGAGAGGAGCCTGATAACTGAAAGATCTTCCTCCCATTCTGCATCTGAAACTCTATGAATCATGAGTAAGCCTGTAGTCTGAGAACGAAGTGCTCTGTTAGGAAAATATGGAACAATAACGTCTGTAATATATAATAGAGCTGGACACAAAAAAAAGGTTAAATCATTTCATCTGGACCAGTTTCTTTAAGGGATAAATGTTTTGTCTTCCATCCGGAAGACTTCATCAGTCTGTGGCCTGCCAACCAGATCTGTCTCATAAGTAGCTTCAAACCAACTTTCTGCTGAACTCCCAGAAGCAGGTTTTTAACACATGCCCATCTGTCCTAAACACTCAATCATCTTGATTAACAATCAAATGTTTTAGGCCAAATGCTTTTTTATTTTAATTTTTTAATAATAAAGCTAGGTTGTTGAGAGCTTTGTAGGTTAGAAGTAAGATTTTGAATTCAATTCTGGATTTGACAGAGAGCCAGTGCGAGAAGGTAAAACTGGAGAGATGTGGATCGAGTGTGAAAACCGTTCCAAAAATGCAGAAATATGTGGTATCAGCTTGTGCACCTTATTTTTGTCAACGCAAACAAATGTTGAATGAATATAACTGATGATGTTGTATGCAATAAGCTCTGGTATTACTTGAACAGTTGCGTAGATGTAAAATAAATAAAAGTGCCGAGGCTCCATTTTGTTTGAGGTTATCCATTTTCAAAACGAACAGAGAGCTTAGACATTACAAGTCTTCATCATGTATGTTGTTTTGGTAAACAGTTAAAACACCAACAGTGAAAAACACATCTGTAATTTCAGAACTAATGACATTATCTTGCTGGAATAGCTGGTTTGAAAAAGGCCAGTCTTAACCAACACAACACACATTAAACAGTGAGGCGTCATCATCCCTCACTGTGAGCGTCATCTCCATTTATCTCTGAGGAACCTTTAAATGATCTGTATTCAGCAGAACATGAATGTTCTTAAGATCTCCTGTAGGTGAAAAGAAACACTGCAGTTTCATTGCAGTTCTCAGGATTTGTTAAAGAGCAGCTTAATTATTTTCAAACCTGATGTGTCATTAGAAGAATCTATTAAAAGAGGATGAGCAAATGCAAAGAAAGTGTATTTAAAACCACACAGAGCATCTTTTTAAAGTGTATACTGTACGTTTTATTATTTTTTGGTGCTTTTCCACTATAAAAAAAAAGAGTCGTGTTGTAGATACAAACTTACATTTAACAAAGTGGATAAAATTCCTGTTTAACCATTGGTAAACTCTGAGTGTACGTACGTGCCGTTTCCAGAAGCTGTGACAAAGCCGCAGTGCTGGTGATGCGCTTCCATCAGAGCTGACAATCTTTCGAAAGTGACAGGTTCGGTTTCTGACAGGAAAAAGCAGAATGAACAATGGAAGAGAAAATATTTCCTGCAGAATCTGCTCTCTGGACACTGTGAGTCCTTACCTCATGTAAACACCAGGTGGAGCCATAGTGACACCAAATCTCATGGCAGCAGCTTGAAACTCAGGAGAGATCCCTGGATCAACAAACTTCTGGTAACCTGTAACATGTAACACAAGACCGAAAGACAAAAATCTCCAGCTTCATCCAAAAAGTCAAAGTCAATAACATCCTGGGATCGTCAGGCTGTTGTTCTGGAACTTTCTTCAGCTGCGGCTGCTCATTCAGCACAAACAGGGACACTCTTGGGTGATGCTTTTGCTGATGGAGCACATATTTGTCGAACAGCACCAGCGATGGCTCACCTCACCACGGATTGTGGCCAGTGGTGCATCACGTGTTCCCCCTGCACTTGTACGTGCACGTTCTCTGCGGCCAAATCTTACCTGGGTATGGAGGAAGCTTTTTGTCTCCGAGGAATCCTGGCAGCCATTCATAAACAGCAATGTTCTGTGTGAAGATGCAGAAACGGTCAAAGTGAGGGCAGTTTCTTTAGCGTAGCCTGACACAAGCTGCAGATCTGTGCAACAGCAAATCCACAGTGCTACATCTTGTGTCATAAGCTCTCAGAAATCGGTTTCTCTGATCACACCATCGGTTGGTTTTCTAACTATCTTTCCAATCGGAGGCAATGTGTTCAACATAACGGTACTTCTTCCAGCTATTTAACAGTTAAAAATGGTGTACCACAAGGCTCAGTTTTAGGACCCACTCTCTTTACAATCTACATAGCTAATGTAGGTCACTGCATCCCTGATGCATCCTTACATTTCTATGCTGATGATACAGTTGTTTACTGCCGAGCTAAAACAGTTGCTAAGGCTTTCCAGTTACTGCAATCCGCTTTTGACATCATCCAGTCAGATTTGTTCCGTCTCAAACTTGTCCTAAATGCTGATAAAACAAAAGGGATGTTTTTTTCAAATAGGAAGTCGGTCCCAGCAGATCTTCCTCTGATTTTATCTTCAAATGGTGTCTCTATTGAGTTTGTTGATTCCTATAAATATCTGGGTATCCTGATTGATTCACATCTCTCTTTTAAACTCCACGTGGAAAACCTAGTGAAGAAACTGAAAGTTAAACTGGGTTTCTTTTTCAGAAACAGATCATGTCTATCACTGAATGTCAGGAAACGCCTTGTGTCTGTGACTTTCCTTCCCTCCATTGATTACGGTGACATTCTCTACATGAATGCTCCTACAAGCACCCTGCGGATGTTGGATGTTGTCTATCATGGTGCACTAAGATTCATAACTGGTTGTGATTATCGTACCCACCACTGCACCCTGTATTCACTGGTTAACTGGACATCATTAACCTCACGCAGACTCTTCCACTGGTACATTTTCATCTTTAAATCACTTCTTGGTCTGCTGCCCTCATACATCTCCTCCTACATGTCTTTGCGTGAGTGCAGCTACAGTGTGCGCTCTCAGGACATGATTACCTGCAGTGTTCCGTCAGTGAGGACTGAACTTGGAAAAAGGGCCTTCTCCTACTCCGCTCCTGCTTCATGGAATATCTTACAAAAAGATCTGAAGCTCTCGACCTTGACTTCTCTAAATGGTTTTCAGAATCTGTTGGAATCCTGGCAAAAACCAATGCAGATTTGTTCCTGTCTTTGATTTTATACGTCTACCTTATAATGTTTTGCTAGTTTTTTGATACTTTGTTAAAAAAAAAAAACTTTCTTTTGTTTTTTTTCTCTCTTTT
>JBBPBX010090301.1:0-14141 GCA_038048925.1 Garcialebias charrua
AATTATTATCTTGAGCTTCATCTTATCAGCTTCTTCGTCAAAGGTGAAGTTATTGTAAACCTCTAGTGCATCGTCGCCGATCACGTGCAAAAACACTGAAGCATTCTTTTTCTCGTTCTTTTCATCTGCGCCTATTGCAGTCAAGTACAGCTCAAAACGTTGTCTGAATCTTCTCCAGTTCTTTGCCACATTACGTGTCAGTTGCAAACTAGATGGTGGGTGCAGTCCTTCCATGTTCAGTTCTTATTCACACACTGAGTATGCTCACTTCTTTTTCTGCTTCTCGACCAGCTAGGTGGCTAGCTCCGTTAGCATTAGCATCCGTTAGCATTAGCAACTCCAAAACGTGGCTTACTCTGCATCCTACTTTACAAACGGTTGCTCCTCTTCAAGTCCATTTTCTGACACAATGTCATGTTTGTGTAGTGAATTCTTTAATAACCACACCGGAGTGTTACTTGAAGCAGGCAGCTTTATACAAGTTAAGAACTGATGCAACTGTGTCATACAGTCAACATGTGCCCTTTTTACAACAAAGAACCAGGGCGCCCTCTACAGGCCAACTAGTTATAGTGCGCCTGCTCTCATGCTCAAAACAGACACTTATTTAAAGCTCTTATCATTACAGTAATAAAAGTTTGGAAGTTCTAATCCTCCGGTATATTTAGATTTCCGTAATGTTTTTAAACTAATACGTGGAGTTTTATTTTTCCAAAGGAATTTAGATATAGAAGAGTCTAGTGACTTAAACCATTCAGTTGAAGGTTTATTTGGAATCATTGAGAATAAATAATTTATTCTCGGCAGCACCATCATTTTTACTGAGGCAACTCTTCCCATAAGTGATATGGGTAGAGATCTCCATCTAGTAAGATCGTCTTCAATTTTCTTTAATAGTGGGATATGATTTAATTTTATTAAATCTTCCAATTTAGGAGAGATATTAACACCTAAATATTTAATGTTACCTGATTGTAGTTTTTCATTAAGAGAATTATTAAACACGCAATTTATTGGAAGAACTGTAGACTTTGTCCAGTTTATAGAATAATCAGAAACTTTTGAAAACGAGTTTATTAATTTGATAACATTAGATATTGAGTTTCCTGAGTTCTCAAGAAAAAGCAAAACATCGTCAGCATAAAGACTAATTTTATGTTCTATGTTTCTACCCTTTATGCCTTTAATATCAGCACTTTGCCTTATTGCTGCTGCTAAAGGTTCAATAAAAATAGCAAATAATGCTGGTGAAAGTGGGCAACCTTGCCTGGTTCCCCTCTGTAAACAGAAGCTTGAAGATAATTGATTATTTGTCCTGACGCACGCTGTTGGTGAACTATATAATATTTTTAACCAATTAATGAAGTAATTCCCAAATCCAAATTTATTTAAGGTAGCAAATAAGAAATTCCAATTAACTCTATCAAATGCTTTTTCAGCATCTAATGAAAAAATAGCTGTTTCAATATTTTTAAAATATGAATACTCTATTATATTATATAATCTGCGTGTATTTGAGTTTGAGTGTCTTCCTTTTATGAATCCGGTTTGGTCTGGATGTATAATAACAGGAGTTATCTTCTCTAGTCTTTTAGATAAGACTTTACAAATTATTTTAACATCAACATTAATAAGAGAGATTGGACGATAACTGGTAGGTAATACTGGGTCTTTGCCTGGTTTTAATAAGAGACTAATGTTGGCTGAATTCATATGTGTTGGTAGCCTACCATTTTCTTCGGACTCAAATAGCACTCTATAAAATATCGGTTCCAGTATATCCCAGAACTTTTTATAGAATTCTACTGGATATCCATCAGGACCTGGAGATTTCTTATTAGGCATGCTTTTAATTGCTTCATGGAGCTCATCTGATGTTAATGGTGAGTCTAGTTTTGATGATTGACTAATATCTAGTTTTGGAAGTGTTACTTTCTCCAAGAATTCATTAATATCCTTATTAGATGGATTTATTTGTGGAGTGTATAGAGTTTTATAGAAATCTTTAAAAATATTGTTTACTTTTCCCTCATCATGAATTATATTTCCATCTTTATCTTTAATACCATAAATAGATGTTTTTTCTTTGTTTAATTTGAGTTGATTAGCTAAAAAGCTACCTGATTTATTACCGTACTCAAAATTATCTAATCTAAGTCTTTGTATCAAGAATTTATTTTTCTTATCAATATATTCATTTAGTTCTAATTTTAATTTGCGTAGCTTTTGCTGTGTTTCCTCTCCTTGTAGACCTTCTAATAGTTTAATGGATTTCTCTAATTCCTCAATACGTTTATTTTCTTTTTTCTTTTTATTTGTTGAATAGGATATTATTTTACCTCTCATGACTGTTTTCCCAGCCTCCCAAAGTGTACATGCTGAAGTTCCTGGCAAGTCATTAAACTCTAAATACGATGCCCATTCTTTTTTAAAATATTGCAAAAATTCTTCTTCTTGAAGTAGTGATGTATTTAATCTCCAACTTGTATTTTTTGTTGTTATTCTTTTATAATCTATATTTACAGTAACTGGTGCATGATCGCTGATAGCAATAGGGTGTATCTCAGTGTCTGAAATGTTTGCCATCAATGAATTGCTTACTATAAAATAATCTAAACGAGAATATGAGTGATGCACATGTGAAAAGAAAGAATATTCTTTGCTATCAGGGTGAAAAGAACGCCATGCATCGCAAAGTCCATAATCGTTCATATACTGTTTAACTATATTTATAGATTGCCAACTGCGTTGAGTTCCCGCTGCATTCAGTCTGTCTATCTTGTCATCTAAACCAAAGTTGAGATCACCTCCCATCACCAGTGAGGAATCCATGTGATTTGATAGATTGGAAAAAAAATCATGAAAAAAAGCAGCGTCGTCTACATTCGGTCCATATATGCTAACAATACAATAATTTTGTCTAAATATTGATAACTTTAATATTATATATCTACCGTTCGGGTCTATAAATTGATCTAATACTGTGAAGTCAACATTTTTATGTATTAAAATTGCCACCCCTCTTTGTCTTGAATTATAACAGGCTGAGAATACATTAGGAAACTCTGAAGATTTTAGCTCATCCACAGTTGAGGCTAATTTATGAATTTCTTGGAGTAATACAACATCTGCCTTTAATCTTTTAATCTTGTTAAAAATTCTATATTTTTTATCTTGGCTACCGGCTCCATTAATATTCCATGTGACAAATCTTAAAGTGCCCATACTTGTGTCTGTGAAAATATAGATAAACCACAACCATTATCACAAATATAGAAAATAATAAAACACCCAGGTAAACACATAATCCTTGATGTTTGACTATATATCATTAAGTAATATTCTAAGTGTTGTTTTTAACGATAAATCAGTGATGTATACCTTTATCATGTATTTGTGTAAGCAGATACGAGTGTATATAAGCCCTTGTGCTTGTGTATTAACAAATGTTGAGTTAGAAAAATACAGACAAGAAAAGAAAGTGAAATCATACTGAACACTAAAAGATGACAGATAGAAGAAAAAATAAAAAAGAACCCTCCTACCACATTAATTGCCATGCCACCGTGTACCACCAGTCTGTGTAACCCACCAATCGAGCTGTGCTGAAAAAAATTACATTTATCTGGTAAGTAAGTAATATTGATATCTAGCTAATAATATTAATTATTAATAGTAACTGAAAATCATTCTTACCTTAATGATGACTAATATAGCCATGGAGTAATCTCTGGGTCTCTGAACAGCTGACCATTGATGTACAGTTTGTCCACCGAGATTGCAGCTCTTCTACCTTCATTTAAATTTTGTTTCCTAATCGGGAACAGAACGCGCCTTCTACTTAAAATCTCTGCAGGGAATTGATCATTCATACTGAAATTGGTGTCACGTAGTTCCCTACCTCGGCTTTTTACCTGTATTTTTTGTTTAAAATGTTCAAATCTGGCTACAATCGGCCGCGGCCTAGTGTCCCCAGCTTTCTTACCTCCGAGGCGGTGAACTCTGTGAAAAGTGATGGAATTAACCACGTCACTCGTCAACTTCAGCTGAGTCTGCATGAAGGCCCGAACCGAGGTTTCGACGTCTTCATCTGTTTTCTCTGAGATTCCAGAGAAGACCATGTTTTCCCGCATGCTCCGGGATTGTATCTCCAGTATAGATTCTTTAATTTTTCTATTATCACCGGATAGCTGTGATACCTCTTCGGTGAGCGTTTTAACCGTTCCCCTCAGCTGCTGGTTTTCACTAGCTAGCGATGCTACTTGTTGCTGGCTGAACTCCAAAGAAATGTTCAAGTCTTGGAATTCCTTGTGTAGCAATTCCACCAGTGCTAAACGAGCGTCCAAGCTAGTTAATTTACCGTCAATCGACTCCAGGATCTCTTTAAAGCCCGAATTATCAGTAGACGGTGAAGAAGCGCTATCTAAACTACCGTGTCTGTGCCTTTTAGCATTCGGGGTGCTAGCAACGGCACCGGAAGTAGCATTAGATTTTCCCATGACAACACTTTCGTAACACTCGTCAACAAACAATTCCAGACTTTGCAAAGTTTCTTCTTCCAGCTTGTTTGATGAGAAAAAAAAAGTCAGTCAAATAATACTAACGACTTTTAAACAATATTACATTTAATTATTTCATTTTTTATTTACTTATTTTATTCTATACTACATTTAATTAAATCTCTTTAAATCTTTTTATTTTTAATCATATAAATATTAACTTACCCAAGCTTTATCATACTCACGCACAGTTTTTTCCTCTAACTTCTCAGCAACAGCTCATTGCAGCTCCACACTGTCACACCTGCAGCAATCACCTCCCTGTCTACAAGCATGTCTTAAAAACATAAAAACCTGGATGAGCCTAAATGTTCTTTTGAACACAGACCAGACTGAGGTTTTAATTTTTGGACCTGAGCATCTTAGGAATACATTTTTCAGACTTCTTTCCTCCTTGGATGGCATTAATCTGGCCTCCGGCTCTAATGTTAAAAAGCTTGGTGTTATTTTTGATCAGGACATGTCTTTTACCCCTCACATTAAAAACTTTACTAAAACCATCTTCTTCCACCTGCGTAATATTGCTAAAATTAGAAACATCTAAAAATGATGCAGAACAACTGGTTCATGCATTTTTCACGTCTAGACTATTGCAATGGTGTCCAAAAACATATTTAAAACATCTTCAGTTGATCCAAAATGCTGCTACCAGCGTCTTAACTGGAGTTACCCATAGCAAAGCAAAATTGAAGATAAGATCTCATTTATGTCACATTTACGGATCCTAGACATCAATGAGCACTAATCAAGACCAAAGTGGTTTTCTCATTCTTCTCAAATGTCTCTCCTGAGAAATATGTCTCACAGTGAGCACTGTGCGAGTTCTCTAAATTCTCTTACAGCTGTCTCTTTTTCTTGTCTCAGTTGTGAGAAAAATGAGACATAATGTGCTGCTCTCAAATTTGTCTCAATTTGATATCCTTGGAAGCACACTCTCTCATGGCTGTCTCTCATTGCTCTCCATTTGAGTTCTCAGCCAAAAGAAAACGGAGATGAGTGCAAGCGCTCACATGAGTCTTAATAAGAATTAAAAATGTATCTCAATGATATCTCAGCTTATCTCATGCCAAAATAAAGACAATACAGGAAAAATAAAATTGAGATGGTTTATTCACATAATATTCATAATATTCAACTTACAAAATTTGTTGATTTCTTACACAAGTCATACTACTCAATGACAACTTTGAGTTCCAAAACTTAACCCATTCAACAACAATGTGCTCAAAACACACCTTTTTGAGACTTTAAAATGTGTGAACTTTCTAGATGTTAATATTTTACTGTCAAATTTATGATTTTCTGACAGTAGTGTGCAGGTTTCTTTTACTGCTACAATAGAGTTTTGCTTTGAATTATGCACAAAAGTCTTGGGAAGTGTAACAAAAACTGTTTTAACAATTGTTCAAGTCACACTTATGATACAGAGACACCTAATAATGAAAAACATTCATGGCACGAGTTCATATGTGGGTCGTGGGATTTTTCATAGTTGTTTTAATGATTGATCTTTGTGGGAATGCTATACAAGCATTCACCGTATTGTTTACGTGTTTCTCTTTTTACTCGTTACTATACGTCTTCCATACATTTTGTTTAAAAGCATCTCATTCCCAAAATTTTGTGCTAACAATTCATATATCAAAATGTTCAGTTCCTTCGGGGCATTCTGGCTGTGACTTTTGATATCTTTTAATAGCCATTTTGCTTTTCAGCCACTTTTTTTCCTATTGGAAATGAATGGAGCTGTTTTCAATACCCTTATTTAAAATCTTTCAAAATCTTTACAGCACCTTACACATTTTGTTCTGTTTCTGCTCTTTTGACTTTGCTAATTATTAACTGAACTAATTTTAGGATTTTGTTTTGTTTCTGCTAATTTGAGCTATTGGTGCTTCTTGCAGTTGCTTTATCTTTCGGCTATTTGCTGCAGTTTTAGCTAATGTTCAGCTGCCATTAATTAAAGTTAGCCTTTTTAAGTCAAATTCTCATTTTGGTGGCTCTCGTTTGCTTTATGCTTAGTTTAGCAAATGTGCTCCTTTTACTTCTTTTTGCTTATATCAGCATGTTCAGCTACACTTCAGCTGTTTTACTGCACATTCTAGCAATTTTAGCTATTTTACAACAAAATAATGTGATGTACTTGCGACCTGTCCAGGGTGTACCCCGCTCCTCGCACTGTGACTGCTGGATATGGGCCCCAGTGACCCTGAAAGGAAGAAGCCAGTATAGATAATGGATGGATACAACAAAATACAATATTTTTCTGCATACTTTAGCAAAACACATGCCAATTCAATTTATTTTGTTAAAATTAGCATGTTAAGCTACATTTGAGTAATTTTAACACCCATATTTGTTGTTTAAGCTATTTTATAACAAATTGTCCCTTTTTGTACTTGCAAGCTTTTTTCTGCTAATTTGACATTTTTACATCCTTTTAACCATCTGGGTGCTAATTTCAATTTGTGTCAGCTACCTTTACCTTGTTTATGCCAAATTAATTTTTTTCTGCCATTTCAGCAATAATTCTGCTCCTTTCTATTGTTTTTCTGCTAACTTAAACCTATGCTGTCTGTCTCTCTGTGTGTCTGTCTCTATCTCTCTCTCTCTGTCTCTATCTCTCTCTCTGCACTGGCTCCTTCCTGTAGATATGATGTTAACAGACATTAAAATTAAATATAGACTAGTTCAGATCAAATGTTATAATTTAAACTGATCATTCATCCAACATTGCATCTTACCTTACTTTTAGAGAAGCAAGGGGACAATAGTTTTTTCAGAGATTTCTTGTCTAAAATCAGTATGTCAGGAGGTAGTGACAGAGTGAAGAAATATGTTAAAAATATATTGTTAGAAAAGTTACATACAGCTCCTTTAAGAACAATCTGTGCTTCCTGTCCAAAATCATAATTTGAACTCTGAACTCTTGGTGGGCGAGTACATCCATGCTAGAGGGCAGGGGGTGGGTTATACCAACACTGTCATTAACTTGCATAGTAATATCTTTAAAAAGGGGATTACAACAGGCATAATATTTAATATAGAATTTATAGTTCTACTATGACATTATTATGCACATCATTTTCGCTTTTTATAAGCTTGAAACAGACTGCTATGTTCTGCACCTGTTTCCCCCCCCCCCTCCTTGCTCTCATTTGGTTGCGTCTGTTGGAGTCTTGCATCTGGCGGTAATGCGCTTAATATGAGTTCGCCAACCGCCAATAAAATCTATAGAAGAAGAAGAAGAAGAAGAGTCTTGCATCGTCACAGCAGCCAGTCAGCAGAGAGAAGCAGCACGTGGACCAAACTCAGCTAAGGTAATGAGACATTTTTATTTTATCAAATTCAGATTTTTTACAGTTTTGAATTACTGCACTCATTACAGCCTGGTGACCATGTTTTGTTTAATCAATTCTAATAGTGCACCGTGAGTCGTTAGCTGCCTTAAAACATGCTAGCTTGCTAGTTAGCTTGATGCTAATGAGGTTAAGAAATGACCATAGTTACAGTCTAAACGGACAATTTTACATTTTCTGTTGATTAAAATATTAGAATTATTTTATTGAATTCCAGTTTAGTTTATGAAATTAAAGCCAACAGGAAAAAACAAAACGTCTGAAAGGTAATGGCATGATCTATATGTACTGTACATTTTTTTAATGATATCATAACTTATATATTTATTTTAAGATTATTTTCAGACAAATTATGACAAAAGACGTTGAACTAGGTCAGGATGAAGTTAACTTTATAGGGAATGGGCCGCTCCGGTATCAGTATTCTGCTTCGATACCAGCATAATTTACGTATCGGATTTTTCCGATCCGACCTGCAGAGATCGATCCACGATCACGTGAGGACTTAGTGAGCAGCACTGTAGCTAACAGCTAACTAACTTTTCATCAAATTTGTTAAACTGGGGTTAGAAGCCAGAGTAAGTTGGTTCCGTTTTTCCTTTGACATCTTTCTTTCTGTCCTCAGGAAAAAGTGCAGTTAAATAAACAAGAAAATCCTGGATGGTTTGGATGATTTTACAATATCAGTTCTAAATGGTAAGCCATGCTTATGTATTTAAATGAAATATATTATGTAAATTACTGTCAAACTGAATTGTTTGTTGTTCACACTGACACTTGTTTTAAATATGAAAATAATTTATTTAATTTTTGTAAACTCAACTTTATAATTCTGAAAGTTAATAATTTGTGTTTACAGCTGCCAACATAGATGAGGTCTTGCTACAGACCCTCAGTCGTGATGATTTACGAGACCTTTTTCCAGGGCCAGAAAACTTTATGAGGAGGAAACAGTTGTGGGCTCATGTTCACAAAGAGGCAAGTTTTTACCACCTTTGAGCTGAAAACACCTAGCACAACAAATTTTGCTTGTAACTCCTGTAACAATCTTTTTTTTTTTTTTTTTTTTCTCCTTAGGATGAAAATCCCACCTTATCAGATACAACTGGATCAAATGAAACCGGAACTGTTTCTTCACCTCAAAGAGCACCTCCACCTCCCCAGACATCCACTCCTTTGGTAAAACCATGCTTCAAAGAGATTCACAATGTAAGTGGTTTACTTTTTATTATGGTTTCTCAAAAAAAAAGCACTGTGGCAGGTGTTAATGCTTCCGTGCGCCGTAGGTGATGGATGAGCTATGGCGGATCCTGGATAAGGGCAACGTCTGACAGAATTAAAGAAGAGATGGGAACACTTTTGCTCTATGGTTCAGTTTTACGGTGTTTGGAAGAAGATGTTAAAGCCACCCAAGAACCCGGATGGAGGTTAGTAATTGTGCTGTCTTTCATACACAATGCTGCTGTGTATATATATATATATATATATATATATATATATATATATATATATATATATATATATATATATATATTATATATATATATATATATATATATATATATGTGTATATGTATATATGTATATATATGTATGTATATGTGCAACGATCCAGAAATTTCACCATTCGGTTCAGTTGGATACATTAGTGTTACGGTTTGGTGTTTTTGCAATACAAAAAAGAGAAATTTTCATGCCCTTCTTAACTTGTAATTTAAATTGTTTTGCTAAAGCTGCAAGTTTCTCAGTGGCTCTGCACTCGACAACGCTGCCAAGTGAAGTAGTCGAACGCAGATCCTTTGAGCTTTCTACACAGCACATGTAGACAAGTTGATAAATTAAATTTAAAAAATGCTGCATGTTCAATACATATTGTGTATTGAACATAGACCACTAGAGGTGCAACATGCATCTGTACTGAATTGTTCAATGTAGTGCTCTAGGTTCAATATGCACTATGTAATAACATTACAGATTTTTGAAAATTATTTTATTAACTTTTCTTAAGATGCGCTGCGTTGAAGGCTCAGTGGATCTGCATCTGAAAACTTGCTTTTTTAGCAATATTTAATTAAAAAACTCTACTCAGTGAGGTTAAACTAATGGTTTTAATTAACTTAAATGAACTAAAAGTGAAGGGCATGGAAATTTCTCTTTTTTGTATAGAAAAAATATTGAACCTTGACACTAAAGTATCAAACTAGATTGTGAATTTTCAGTATCATTGCACCCCTAATTGTTTTGTGAACTGAAGATGAAGCTGTCAATCTAATTTGGGCAGATAAATGTTTAAGAAGTTCATTTATTCTGTTCTAGTGGAAGAAAAAATAGCCCTGTTCAGGGAACTCACCACTCTCTTCCCATCACCAGTTGCACCACCCAAGAAGCTGGGACATGCCAGGAAAGCGTTGCTTCATGTCCTTCAGGTTGGTATTTGTTCTTATTTGTTTTCAGTTAATATATGTCCACAAAGGCTTTCATTTTGTATTTTGACAAATTAACAGTTTAATTGTCGTATGGCGATTGTATGCATGCCTGGTCATAAAACAGCATAATCTATATTTGGAAATCTGCAGCATTATCACATGACATAGGGTGGCCACCCATAATACAAATGGCACAGAAACACTTGTAAATTTCCACAGAAAACACTTAAAAAATAACAGTAAATAAACTGACTTAAGCTCATTTTCAAAAACCTTCAACATGATTGTATACATAATCAAAATCCAAATAGGAAATAATTTTAGATTTAACCATCGGAAGTGCAGTACTGTATCTGTCATTTCCCAAAGTGCGTTAGGACTCACTCTTGTGACTGAGGCACAAGTTACTGGGTATTTAATTGGCATGAATATCAACTTTAAAAAATATATATACTGTATACTATATGAATATGCTCTGTTACACATCTATTCTATTGTTGTCATCATGGATGTATGGACAGTACATATTTGTTGCTAAGGATTTGGACTGATCTGGTAGCTTTTCAGTTTCTCTGTTGTACCCTGAATAAATGTTTTTGTCCTTTTTTTTGTTTTTGTATTTTTTTAGCCAGCCGAAGATCCAGCTGTGTACCTCCAGAGGAGATCTTTCTTCAGCCCTCTTTTGGTCTTGGATGAGTCGCGCTGTCTTTTGGCCATTGGAACCACTCCCATCACTACATTTGCCAAAGAAGACCTTGGTGAAGGTTTGCTGTATCTGATGGCATACTACTACACCATGCATCTCACCTATCCAAAGTGTGTGGCAACCCTTCTGTCTGTCATTAAGACTGAATTTTTAAAGGACAATATCCACGAGAAAGACACCACAGGCTCATACAAAAAAGTCATGGCAGAGTGGAAACATATTATTGAGAAGTAGAGCTCTTCCACTTAACTTCCAGGTCTGTGTTGGAAATTTTGACCTGAAAGCTGTTATTTACATTGAATTGTAATGTTTTTTTTATATACACACAGTGCCTTTGTATTTGTCTTGACATTCATGTGTACAATGATTGACAATTGTTGCAATTTGAACAGACAATTTAATTAAAGGTCATATGTAATATATGCCTGATTTATTTTAGTGTAAATGCTTTGTCTTGTTTTAAGATGGAAAATCTATTAATAGTTCTTAAAAGCAGAAGATCAATCTTGTTTAGTTGCCCTTGTTTTAAGATATTTTCTCTCAAAGTGAGATGAAATGAAAACTGAAAGAAGCATTAACAGACTAGTATTGAGTTTATTTTACTTCATAAAGTACTTGGAATGAGTTTTTACAACTTGTTTTAAGATATTTCTCACTTGTATTAAGCCTAGAAATATTTACTTATTTCAAGAAATCTTACCAAGTGCAATTATCTTACTGCACTGGCAGATTATTTCACTTAATTTGAGATGATTCTGACTATTATCTAGTATTTTTTTTACTTATTTTTAGATGGGTAATATTTGCAGTGTACCCAAAGATTGTTCTAATGAAATGGTTAAACTTTTCAATAATGAGTATTGTTTTTGCAGTTAATTCTATACTAAAGATAATTTTTAAATTGTATTCTCCATTTGTTCTCATATTTCTTAAATATGGCTCAAATGTCATTCTCATATGTAGCTTCAGTAAGACATTTAAGAGAAAAAATTAAGACAGGGAAGAGACAGTGGTAAGATCTGTTTTAGGGCTCATACTTCTCAAATTTGTCTCATTAAAGTCTCAGATTCATCTCAGTAAGACATTTAAGAGAAATAATTAAGACAGGAAAGAGACAATGGTAAGATCTGTTTTAGGGCTCATACTTCTCAGATGTGTCTGATTAAAGTCTCAGATTCATCTCATGTTGTTCTCTTTAATTCTCCTTCCAAATAACTAAGACATAATTGAGATCAGAGGCAGACAATCATGAGATCTCTGCTGTTTATCCTATTTCTCAAGTATGGCTCAAACGGTTATCTCAACTCAACCTCAGGGATGTCTTGTCTCATCTCAGCTTAACTCTTGCTCCTAAGGGACCCTTAGGAGCAGTAACTCAGAAACAAATGATCATAAGATGATACATATATGAGAAAGCTCAAACTGATCTCAGAAGACGAGATTGAACCACAGATGAGCAAGACAATTTTTGCTATGGGTAGTAGGAGAGATCATCTCTCTCCAGTTTTAGCTTCTGTCCAGTGGCTTCCTGTTTATTCAGAATTGAACTCAACATTTTACTTCTAACCTACAAAGCTTTCAACAACCTAGATCCTTCATATATTACAGATCTTATTGTTACATATTTTCCCAACAGAGCTCTTCACTCTCAAACTGCAGGCTTACTTGCGGTACCTAGAGTTTCCAAAAGCAGAATGTTAAAAAGATCTTTCACTTATCAGGCTCCTCTCTTGTGGAACCAACTTTCAGTTTCCGTCTGTATGGCTGACACATTATTCAGTTTTAAGACTGGGCTTAAGGCCAAAGTTTGTGCTCATGAACCCAGGTACAAATCCAACAATATTCAGTCAAGTAATCTGGATTTTTTTTTTTTATGTATTTATATTTTTGCTGAGACATTTTGCCCTTCATCCGAAGGACTTCTTCTGATCGAGGAGCAACAAACAAACTGTAGTCCCATAAGCTCCACACTCCCATAGTGGTAAATAAGTTTGCTGGTGATAAGATGGTTTCTGGGGCATGCCCTCTCCCCTGTCAACTCCTCTAGGGCAGCCAGAATAAAAGAAACCATTCAGATGACCTGACTGAACATAGTTGGATTGGGGTTAAAACTTTCCTTTATGATACATCCCATAGTTAGGGTTGTCTTGTTATTTGGCCATAGGCTTAGACTACTGGAGGACAAATTGACCTCATTTCTTAAAATTAATTGCACATATGTCTGATACAGCATCAATTTCCACACATCAAGAACAGAAGAACAGACACAGCTTTAAATCAGATATTCAATGGGTTATCACGAGACTCTACTGTTAAAGTAAATTCTGTTGAATATTTTTCACATAAAGTATTATATTCATTCTCCTCTCTTACTCATTCCACATCTGATCTTATTTCATTGTTGATATATTTTTTATTTTATTTTTATTTTTCAGCAAGATGAGGGCAAAAAGTTCACCCTTTCTGTTCTAAAGGGATGTAAACTGAATCTTCATTCATTAAAAAAATCTATTCTGCCCAATTTGTTTATTTCGTATCAATTCACAGTCAACGTTGTCACAGAGGACATGAAAGATAAAGTAATCAAGGGAAATTCAAGTTTAAATACTTCTTATTTAATTTAGTCTTTATTCCATTCAGTTTGTATACTGTAATTCAGTCTTCCTCTCAAAAATTGGATTTAATCAGTGCAGGTGTAGACTGGTATTTGGAGGCTGATATTTCAACTGTTTACTGCACTGCTGATTTCCACAGGGCAATATCGGGAAGTCCAGACCAAACTCAGATTGCAGCTAAATCCTTTAGAACCAAGCAGATCATATCAATAGAGTGGTATGAACGAGATTCTTTCAGTCTTGTTGTACCTCTTCTTCTACCTCAGACGTCCTAAAGGGGTTTCCACAGCGGATCATCTACCTCCATTCCACCCAGGATCCTTCTTTGTTACACAAACCATCATATATCATAGATCCTCCTTCACTACATTCATCATCCCTAACTGTGCTTTTTCTCCTTTTTCTTCCTCCCTGACAGCTCCATATTGTGCCAAACTTAATTATACTAGATGAGCAACAGTGAGTGATTCAACGTT
>JBBPBX010090302.1:0-14140 GCA_038048925.1 Garcialebias charrua
AAGGTTCAGTATGCAGTTTCTGTAGAACTGCAGCACTTAGAAATATTTTCAACAGGCAAAGCATTCTGATCCCTCCCCCTCAGAGCCATATGTGGCTCTGCCCCCTTGTGGTCTGTTGAATTTCAAATTCAAGCTCTGTTTTTATTGGCTGATTCAAATTCAAGCTCTGTTTTTATTGGCTGGTTACAAACTCTGTTTTTATTGGCTGGAAAATGGCGGGTCACCTTTTCTTTTTAGAAATGCTTATTTACCACCTGGAGAAGCAAGGGGACAATTTTTTTTTTTTTTCAGAGATTACCTGGCTAACATCAGTCTGTCAGGAGGTAGTGACAGAGTGAAGAAATATGTTCATAAAAAAAGCTACATACTGAAGCTTTAAGGGTGAGGTGTTCCGGGCATCTCCCACCGGGAGGAGACCCAGAGGAAGACCCAGGACACGCTGGAGGGACTATGTTTCTCGGCTGGCCTGGGAACGCCTTGGGATTCCCCCAGAGGAGCTGCTCCAAGTGGCTGGGGAGAGGGAAGTCTGGGCCTCCCTACTTAGGCTGCTACCCCCGCGACCCGACCCCGGATAAGCGGAAGAAAATGGATGGATGGATGGATGGATATTTTGGGAGACCCTGCCGGCATGTGGAGGGGGGGGGGGTGTTTACACTTGTGAACGTGGTCTGAGTCGTCCTGAGGAGATAGGAACACACACGCACCTAAAAGCGATGTAACAGCAGTAATTATTAATGTACCTTGTCGTACACAGGTAAGCAAGCATGAATAAGTGAGTTAATAAAGTGCACATTGTGGGATTCTTGGTTTTTCTGTCTATTTGTCACTCTTCCTTCCACAGCCAATCAGTCAACTCGCCACACCTGCTGCCATTCTGAGGAGGACTGCTGACTCACCTATTTAAGCAGCTGTCAAACACCTCTTCAGCGCTGGGACATCTTCTTCCATTCGGACCTTCCACGGCCTGACTCTGGTCTTCTCCAAGACCTTCTTCATCCACGGGTCTCAACCTCTGTGGATCATTAGATGTCCTCATCTGCACGTCTGGTCTCAGCCTGCTCCTCTCTCCAACTGGATCCTCTCACTCCACCTGCTGCAACCCCAGGAATCCCACCTTCAACTCTCCTCCAGAACACCTCCTGCAAAACAAAGTAAGAATTTCAATTCTTCAACGCAAGATTCAAAACCATCATATTACCCACGGATATATACTCACCAACTCTCTCCCCTTCCTTTACAGCTGCTCGAGTACTTTATCTGCACTGTAAATAAACTTCACTTAACTTTTGCCCTGCCTTGTGTCCTTACTTCCTTGGTCTGCTATTTGGGGTCGACGTTAAAACCAAACCTGATAGTATGTCCCAGCCCATGGACCCCCCAGGCACGACTGAGGAAGTAAGTGGCCAGTTAGGGTCTACGTTACAGCAGATTGTCACTCAGCAGCAAACCACCCAAAAGAACCTACTGCAACTGGGAAGCATGGTGTCTTCTCTACAGAAGGAGTTGTTTACCCAAACAAAACCAAATCCTAGCAAGGAGCCAGACGTTCGTCCTTCAGAGTTTTTTTAAGGTAACACACGTAAATGTGGCGGCTTCATTCTCCAATGCGAGTTGGCTTTCAAACGAGCTCCAATCACCTACGACTGATTTTGCTCGCATTACTTACATCATAAGTGCACTGAAGGGTGAGGCGCTCCAATGGGCACAAGCCTTCCTCCGCCGACGTTCTGTCGACCACTTGTCTTACTCCTTGTTTTTGAAGAACTTTCTCCAGGTGTTTGACCACCCTCTCCAACAGGAGGAAGCGGCCCAAAAACTGTTTTCCTTACGCCAAGGAAGTGAAACGGTGGCGAAGTTCGCAATTCACTTCCGCATCCTCGCTGAGGAGTCCGGATGGGAAGGAAAAGCGCTCCGTAGCGCATTCATCAAAGCTCTAAACCGCCAAATAAAAGATAAGCTGATTACTGGGGAAATTCCTTCCGACCTAGACGACGTCATCGCCTTGGCCATCCGTGTTGACAACCGTGTTCGAGAGAGCCAACTCGAGGACGACTTCAACTCCCGTGAGTCTCTCGCTTCCGGAAGTTCCGCCCCCACAGCTTCCGAGTCTTTCTCCGAAACGGAGCCGATGCAAATCGGAAAGACCCGAATCACCCCTGAGGAGCGACAGCGACGTCTTGAGGCCAATGCATGCATGTATTGTGGAAAACAAGGTCACACAGTAAAAACGTGCAGATTACTGCTAAAAGCCAACGCCCGCCAGTAGGTAAGGGGATACTGGTGGGTACGACTTCTTTTTCTCCTAAAAATTTAACCTTGCCTGTGATTCTCTGTTTGAACTCTGTTAATCATCCCATGCAGGCATTTCTCGACTCTGGTGCAGAACAGAGCCTGATCAGCAGAGATCTAGTAGACAAACTGCAGATTCCCACAACCAGTTTGGACCCATCCATTCCTGTCACCGCCATCACGGGACAACACATTTCGTCCATCTCTTTAAAAACAATAAAGATCAAATTTGTTGTCTCAGGAAATCACAGGGAGTCTGGTGAGTTTTTTGTTTTTGACTCGCCCACGTCTCAACTCGTACTGGGATACCCCTGGTTAAAGACACACAACCCATGTATTAACTGGACAGAGAACAGAATTGAAAGATGGGGGGAGGAGTGTTCTTTGAAATGTCTCCATTCTGCAGTCTCTCCCAGTTCACCTCCTCCATTGGTGAAAGAAAAGATCGATCTAACCAACGTGCCTGCCACTTACCACTCTCTGGCACCGGTTTTTAGCAAACAACTAGCATTATCCTTACCTCGTCACAGACTCTACGACTGCGCAATTGATTTACTTGCTGGTGCTCCACTACCTGCTAGTAGGTTGTATAACATCTCAGGGCCTGAAAAGGCAACCATGACAGAATATATTGAGGAGTCTCTTAAATCTGGTATTATCCGTCCATCTACATCTCCACTTGGGGCAGGATTTTTCTTCGTCTCAAAGAAAGACAAAACCCTCCGTCCGTGTATCGACTATCGGGGTCTGAATCAGATCACCATCAAAAACAAATATCCACTTCCTCTTATCGAATCAGTTTACGAACAGCTACAAGGTGCAACTATCTTCTCAAAACTTGACCTACGCAACGCTTATCATCTGGTCCGTATTCGCAAGGGGGACGAGTGGAAAACTGCTTTTAAAACACCTCTTGGACATTTTGAATACCTGGTCATGCCTTTTGGGTTGACCAATGCCCCGGCAGTTTTCCAAGCTCTTGTTAACAACGTCCTACGTGATTTCCTTCAGGTCTTTGTTTTTGTATACCTCGATGACATCTTGATCTACTCCAAAGATGAGATGCAACACACTCGACACGTCAAAGCGGTCCTTCAACGATTATTGGAGAATCAGCTGTTCGTTAAATCCGAGAAGTGTGAGTTCCACAAATCTTCTATCACCTTCTTGGGATTTATCTTTGAGAGAGGACAGGTGAGATCTGACCCGGACAAGACTACGGCTGTGGTGAATTGGCCTGTACCCTCCAATAGGAAGCAGCTACAACGATTCCTGGGGTTTGCCAACTTTTACAGGCGCTTTATTAAAAACTACAGCAAGGTGGACATCCTTCTCACGCGACTCACCTCTACCCGTGTACAGTTTGCCTGGACTGCTGAAACTGAAACTGCTTTTTCTACCCTAAAACGACTTTTCTCCACTGCTCCTATCTTGTCTCATCCGGATGTTTTGAAACAGTTCATCGTTGAGGTCGACGCCTCTGACGCCGGAGTCGGGGCGGTCCTTTCTCAACGGTCATCCAATGATGGGAAACTCCACCCTTGTGCCTTCTTCTCCCGTCGCCTGTCTTCTGCTGAGGCCAACTACGACGTGGGTGACCGTGAACTATTGGCCATTAAGCTGGCCTTGGAGGAATGGAGAGATACGTGGAAGGTCGGGTGTATCCTCATTGATGGAGGGAGTTGGAGTCTCACCGCCGACCTGTTGATCACCTTCACCACAGGGAAAGGACCTATGAACCTAGGCGAGAGTTTCCGAGGGGTGTCCTTCAAAGTGATGTCCTTGGTTGAGAGCCAAACCTTTTGGCCTATCCTGTAGTCGGGAGCCCTGGAGCGGTGTCTGTTAGCAAAACGTTCATTTTGCTCAGAAGTCCTTGCCAGGGCCGCCGTCGTCTGGCGCAAAACCCGACGACAGCGTCTGATGTGGAGGTGGATCGAGGGAACGCTCACATCAGCCTCCTGTGAGGGAAAAAGAGGAGGAGAGAAACCCAAGGCCAACTCGAAAGGAGACCGTCCAGTGGCCACCGAGGTCTGGGAATTGTGGGCGTATTTGATCCACGGAAGATGCTGACTCCAGATGGGTTGGAATCGATCACACACCGCAGGATGGCCTCCAGATCCTGGTTGTATCTCTCTGTTTGTCCGTTGGATTGTGGGTGGTAACCCGAGGAGAGACTGACGTGTGTCCCAAGCGCCGTACAGAACCCCCTCCAGACCTGGGAGACGAACTGTGGCCCACGATCAGACACAATGTCCTGTGGTATGCCATGGAGGTGGAAAACGTGTTCCGTGACGACCTGGGCAGTCTCAAGAGCAGATACCATACCATACCATACCAGCTTTATTTATAGAGCACTTTAAACACCTACAGGACCAAAGTGCTGTACACACAACAAAACAATCACAATCAGGTAATAAAATAATTAAAATAAATAAAAGTCACATAATAAAAGTTGAGGAAACATACACTCAGATAAAACAAGCGACTAAAATTATTAAAAGTCAACATCGCAGATGGTGTCATAGGCCAGGGAGAAGAGATGGGTTTTAAGAAGAGATTTAAAAACAGACAGGGAAGAGGCCTGTCTGATGTTCAAGGGAAGGTTGTTCCACAGTTTAGGAGCTGCCACAGCAAAAGCAAGGTTGGAAGTTTAGGAAGTGGTATGAAATGTGCAGACTTGGAAAAACGATCAACAATGGTGCAAATGACAGTGTTACCATTGGAGACCGGGAGACCGGTGATGAAATCCAAGGCGATATGGGACCAAGGACGGTTGGGGATTGAGAGAGGTAGGAGGAGACCAGCGGGAGGCTGGTTACCGTGTTTGTTCCGAGCGCAGACAGGGCAGGCCGAGACAAACTCCTTAACGTCCTTCTGAAGAGTAGGCCACCAGAAGGACGCTTTGGTCAGGTGGAGCATACGTCGGATGCCGGGGTGACAGGAGAACCGGGCAGTGTGGAGCCAGACCAGAACCTTGCTCACCATGGAGGCGGGAATGAACAATCTCCCAGAAGGACCCGAGCCAGGGTCAGTTTCGGTTCTTTGGGCCTCCAGGATGTCCTTCTCAATTGGCCAAGTCACAGCACCCACCGTGCAACAAGACGGGAGGATGTCGACCCGGGTCTCATCACCTCTTTCTTCAGGGCTCACCCCGACAAGCGGCTTCGATCGCCGTGAGGCGATCCTTGAGGGGGGGGGGCACTGTGGGATTCTTGGTTTTTCTGTCTATTTGTCACTCTTCCTTCCACAGCCAATCAGTCAACTCGCCACACCTGCTGCCATTCTGAGGAGGACTGCTGACTCACCTATTTAAGCAGCTGTCAAACACCTCTTCAGCGCTGGGACATCTTCTTCCATTCGGACCTTCCACGGCCTGACTCTGGTCTTCTCCAAGACTTTCTTCATCCACGGGTCTCATCCTCTGTGGATCATTAGATGTCCTCATCTGCAACGTCTGGTCTCAGCCTGCTCCTCTCTCCAACTGGATCCTCTCACTCCACCTGCTGCAACCCCAGGAATCCCACCTTCAACTCTCCTCCAGAACACCTCCTGCAAAACAAAGTAAGAATTTCAATTCTTCAACGCAAGATTCAAAACCATCATATTACCCACGGATATATACTCACCAACTCTCTCCCCTTCCTTTACAGCTGCTCGAGTACTATTTATCTGCACTGTAAATAAACTTCACTTAACTTTTGCCCTGCCTTGTGTCCTTACTTCCTTGGTCTGCTATTTGGGGTCGACGTTAAAACCAAACCTGATACACATGAGCAAAGTAAACTGATCTGTAAACGTGACGTGTGTGTGTGTGCGGTCAGTCAGTCAGTCAGTCAGTCAGTCAGTCAGTCAGTATGCTAGCAACAGTAGCTACTAGCTGTGCTTAAAGTAAACAGTGTGGTGTACAAGATTATAAAAAGTTTCCAGTCAGTTATAAACCTGAACGTCTGAAGATAACTCCTGTCTGTCCATCTTCAACTGCTCATGAACAGTTTTTACTCCTCAGAGTGTCTGTTAACTTGTGTCTCGTTTTGTTTGTAAGCAGCTGTTTGCAATGCTTCTGATGAATAAATGTGAATGGATTAATAGTTTGTGAAACAGTAACGGGAATTTTTCATGTTATGAAAGAGTGATTATATAATTATTTTTATTTAATTTTAATATTATAAAGATCACTGGCCTGGGGATGGAATGAAATTGAAATAACGAACGAACAGTCGGAAACAAATTCCTTGTGTGTGTCAACAGAAATCAGGAGTGCAGACTTTGTCTCCATCCAGGCTGATGAAACAATGGACATTTCCACTCAGTGTCAGCTGGTGCTTGTGATCTGCTACATTGACAAAGCCCATCATGTTACTTCCGGCACTTGACAAAGCAGGTCGCTTCTCGTTCTGCTCCTCTCCTCCCTAAGTTTTCCTCCCCCTGCTTTTGCATTTTTGTCTCGTCTGTAACTCTTCAGCGCTCACTCGAACCAATTTAAAATGGATTTAATTGCGTGGGCTGTTTCCTCTATCGATTGATCCGGGCTATGACCTCAACGACCCAGCTGTTGTACGAGCTGAATCGCACGATGGGAGCAGTGGTGGACAGCCGCGGACCTGCAGTGCGTTTTGGGACTCGTTTACAGCCGACCGGGCTTCATCAGGGCACAGATGGGGATTTGTAGCTCGGAACCTCACATGATTCGGCGATTTGGACCTAGACAGCACCTGGACTTCAAGGCTGCAGTCAAAGTACACTGTAGCCTGGCCTGAAAATAAATAAAGCAACTAATCTAATCGGGACTCAGAGCAACCTTGAAAAGAGGCTGACTGTAAACTTCTCCTGGAGTCGAAAGCTGTTGAAAACTGTCGCTGCCCCCCCTCCCCCCAGAGGTCTCTGTGTGCATTCAGATGGAGCCGAGCTGAGGCCATCTGCAGACTGTGCTTATCTGAAATGATTACTCACGGACTATCTCCCTGCTTGCCATCAAATGCAACATGTCTTTGTCTTTATCCGTGCTGAAGCTGGTAGAGTTTTTTCGACTTTATCATAGAGTGTCCTAAGACAAAATGTGATAGATTCTTTTTTGAATACCAATGATTATCCGACTGTATGTTCCTTTTTCCATATCTGATTGTTGGCGGCGCGGTTTAATTACTGCTGCGGCTTCCATGCGTACGTCCCTCTTCGGATGGTGCGTGCGCCAATTGCAAAACTTTGTACCTTGGTGCAAATATGCCAATAAATATATATTCTATTCTATGTCCAAGAGAGGTTGTTTGAGTTCATACCTCTCCAAAGTGCCACAGCTGATTCCATCACCACAACACTTCTGGAAAGGTTGAGCTCCATTCTCCCTGATGACCAGAAGATCAAGCTCATTTCACAAGCATATGATGGTGCAAGTGTCATGAGAGGAGCCACAGGTGGTGTACAGAAGAAGATCCAAGATGTCTATGTAAATGCACACTATGTCCACTGCTATGCTCACCAGCTTAACCTTATAATGCAGCAGGCGACTTCCCATATCTCAAAAGTCAGTCATTTCTTCTCAGATCTGGTTGGATTCTCTGGCTTTTTTTCAAGATCGCCAAAGAGAACCAGCATTCTCAATGAAGTGGTGGCCCACAGAGTCCCAAGAGCAAGCACAGTGAGGTGGAGCTTCCACAGCCGAGCTGTGAACACTGTTTTTGAGCACAAAGAAAAACTGCTCCAGTGTTTTGAAACCATCAGGGACTCAGGACAGTTTGATCCTACCACTGTTAGAGAAGCTGGAGGCTTTGTGAGACTGCTGGAGGATGAAAGCTTCAGCTTTTTCCTGAAACTGTTCCATCTGGTCATGCCTCGTGTGGACATTCTCTACAACCAACTCCAGAAGCGGCCCATCGACTCAGTCTTTGTTCAGAGAATCATGCAGCAGTTCACAGACAACATTCAAAAAATCAGGTAAATTAAAATTAATGATAAATTAATTATTACTGATATTTGCTAATGTCTTATGATTCACATTTCTTGTTATTTTACCTGGTGACTAAAGATGAACACTGTTCTCTTATGGTCCAGTAGAGACTCCCTCCCTACTCTTTGTGGAAAACACAGTAGCAGTGTACAGTATCCCAGAAGGTCAAGAAACGTCACACACTGGGCCCTGGTGAACTTCAGAGCTACAGAAGTGAGAAGCTAAATGCATGATGTAGGTCTTTTACAATGTTTTTAATCATAGTAGTTCTGTATTGGAGGAGTTTAAGTATCTCGGGGTCTTGTTCACAAATGAGGGAAAACTGGAGCGTGAGATCGATAGGCGGATAGGTGCAGCATCCGCAGTGAAGCGGGCGCTGTACCGGTCTGTCGTGGTGAAGAGAGAGCTGAGTCGAAAGGCAAAGCTCTCAATTTACCGATCGATCTACGTTCCCACCCTCATCTATGGTCATGAGCTTTGGGTTGTGACCGAAAGAACGAGATCTCGGATACAAGCGGCTGAAATGAGTTTTCTCCGCAGGGTGTCTGGACTCTCCCTTAGAGATAGGGTGAGAAGCTCAGTCATCCGGGAGGGACTCGGAGTAGAGCCGCTGCTTCTCCACATCGAGAGGAGCCAGTTGAGGTGGCTCGGGCATCTGGTTAGGATGCCTCCTGGACGCCTCCCTGGTGAGGTGTTCCGGGCATGTCCCACCGGGAGGAGACCCAGAGGAAGACCCAGGACACGCTGGAGGGACTATGTTTCTCGGCTGGCCTGGGAACGCCTTGGGATTCCCCCAGAGGAGCTGCTCCAAGTGGCTGGGGAGAGGGAAGTCTGGGCCTCCCTACTTAGGCTGCTACCCCCGCGACCCGACCCCGGATAAGCGGAAGAAAATGGATGGATGGATGGATGGATAGTTCTGTATTGTGAAAAAGTGAGGAGCACTAGTCTTTACACGTGCAGTGTGAATTTGAATTGTTACTATTAAATTTACACATATACTCATAAAATAAATAGTTGTTAGATGTTAAATAATTATAAAGCTGATTAATAGCCATTTCCCTATCCTCTTGACTACCAGGAAAAATAAATATTGTCCATGCCCAATATTTTATTATTCATATGGAAGAGAAAGGTGCCAAAACCCATCCATCCATCCATCCATCTTCTTCCGCTTATCCGGGGTCGGGTCGCGGGGGTAGCAGCCTAAGTAGGGAGGCCCAGACTTCCCTCTCCCCAGCCACTTGGAGCAGCTCCTCCGGGGGAATCCCAAGGCGTTCCCAGGCCAGCCGAGAAACATAGTCCCTCCAGCGCGTCCTGGGTCTTCCTCTGGGTCTCCTCCCGGTGGGACGTGCCCGGAACACCTCACCAGGGAGGCGTCCAGGAGGCATCCTAACCAGATGCCCGATACCTTTCATATTTAGCATCATTGAAAAGCACAAAATCAGTCAGAGAATCTTTATTGCCATTTGCACCACATGTGGTACATGTGATGAAACAAGATTATGTACACAGGGTCCCAGTTACCTCCAACAATAAAAAGTAAAAGAAAAACAGTAATAACATCTAAGATATAATAATAATAATAATAATAATAAACTTTATTTGTATAGCACCTTCTTACAATGCCTTGCATTGACCAAGGTGCTTAACAGGATAAAAAGATGAATAAACTGGAACAATAAATCAATGAAAATAGAATAAGAAACAACAGCAATAAAAGAAGGCAATGGAAAAAAAAATGCTACATACTAAAATAACACTAAAATAACACAAGTAATAAAAGTTACACACTGAAAGCTTTTTTGA
This sequence comes from Garcialebias charrua, assembly GCA_038048925.1. Classification (NCBI taxonomy): domain Eukaryota; kingdom Metazoa; phylum Chordata; class Actinopteri; order Cyprinodontiformes; family Rivulidae; genus Garcialebias; species Garcialebias charrua. The sequence goes on from JBBPBX010090302.1 coordinate 10,040, forward strand.
ACAAGTGGAAATAAAAAGGCAATGGAAATAAAAAGATATGAATTAAAGCTGCACTATGTAACTTTGTAATGCAGTCTGTAACTTTTCTAACAATATATTTTTAACATATTTCTTCACTCTGTCACTATCTACTGACAGACTGATGTTAGACAAAGTAATCTCTGAAAAAAACTATAGTCCCCTTGCTTCTCTATCAGCATTTATAAAAACACTAAAAACACAGAGTGACCCGCCGTTAACCAGCCAATAAAAACAGAGTTTGTAACCAGCCAATAAAAACAGAGCTTGAATTTGAATTTCAGCAGAGCAAGGGGGGCAGAGCCATATATGGCTCTGAGGGGGAGGGATCAGAATGCTTTGCCTGTTGAAAATATTTCTAAGTTCTGTGCTCTACAGAANAGGCGTAATTTACACTGGGGATGGGGGGGTTATAACACCCCCAATAATTTGATCCAGTCAATATAACCCCCCCAATAAAATGACATAATTTCATCATTATACATATCTTACATCAATAATTGATTTTCTTTATTCATTTAAATTTTTTAGTAAAATTGCTGCGTGTTTTTAAGCAAACTCCCTGAGGACTGACCCCTGCAAAAAACTTGGAATCACCCATCCCACCGGCTCACGTGGGTCACGGAGCTGCTCCATGTTCCACTTCCAAACAGCAGCTAACAGCAGCGGTTCTACCATTGAGCGTAGTTGATGTTTCAGACGTGTTTTCTCCGGTAAGTTGATGTAAATACAATATTTTTTGCCATTGTGAAGCGTTAGCTGACTGTTCTGTACCAGTTTATAAACATTAATACTTCAAGTTATCAGTTTTTGTTTTTTCATTCATTCAACCTTTATTTAGTCAGGTAAATCTTTTGAACCTCATGGGCTCATTTACGAAAGCGACCTGCTAAAACTAAAGAACGATGAACAGCAATGGTAGAATTTCTTTAAACAATAAACAATAAACAAACAATAAACAATAAACAATAGAAAACAAAAAAGAGAAAAAACAAAAGAAAGAAATACATTTTTTTTAATTTTTTTAAACGAAGTATCAAAAAACAAGCAAAACATAAGGTAGACGTATAAAATCAAAGACAGGAACAAATCTGCATTGTTAATTAAACATGTTAAATTACTAGTTGTGTTTTAACTGCAGCTAGTTCTGCCATCATGACTGGTTTAAATTGATGTATTTCTGTCTAATTCAGCGTTTAAAAATATTCAGTACAGCTTAAATTTGAAAGTTTTTTTTTAAATTATTTTATGGTAATTCCAGTTACTGAAATCTTAACTAGAAAATACTTAGCCTTTTTTTCTGAGAGATTGATGTTGTTTAATTTAGTTCAAATTATAGATACTTCGTCAAAGACTGCAGCATAAATTGTTGAATCAAGATGTTTGAATAAAATTATTTTAACACCATAACCTTCACAAATTGGTATTTACTGCAGGACTGTTAATTTAAATGTGTTTTATATTATTTGTTTAGCGTATGGTAATCATGGGTCAAGTTCAGATTAGACTCTCTTTCAAGACAGAACAAGAAATAAGAATTATTACAAAGAATATATCAGCATCAATAAACTGTAGAACTGTAACAATTTTTAATTAAATTATCACATTCATGTCCATCTTCATCTTTTCAGATTGACTGAGCGATGGGCTAAGAAATGACACCAGGTTGGTGGAACTGGTCAGTCCTCAGAGAGATGGAGCTGGTACGTTAATGGTGAATTGTTGGAGTTGACTGGTTGATGGGGAGGCTGTCAAAATAAAAATCAAATTAAAGTGATTAGAAATTAGTTTTTCAAATATCAAATGCAAGCCTTGCAACAACTTTGTCTGAAATTTACTGAGGATGCCAAGACTTATGTATAACTATAACTTATGCATAATCAGTGAAATTAAATAAATGTAAGGGACATAAAAATCCCTCCAAGCATACCATCCATATGTACATGTGTTGAAGCTGCACTGGGCGGTGTGGCGTTTTCAAATGATAGCCCAAGCTCCTCCATGGCAACAATCAAGGTGTTTGGTGGGGGCTTGCTTGTTGTGGCACAAGATGCTGTTTGTTTTTTCTTCATGTTTTTTGTCTGGCTTTTACTTCCAAGATGCCCAGCATTGCACAAAATTCTTTTTCTTTCATTTAAGATGTGTTTTGCTGCTATTCTGAGTCTTATTTTTCTTTGTACATCATGACATGAAGGAAGCATGTTTTCTAATAGACTTGCTTCTCTCCATAGGGTATCCATGGTGTTGGGGAGCTCCATGAAGGATTGACTGGTCCTTGTTCTGAAAAGCTTTTCAACTTTCTGGACCAGACTGAAGGCTTCATGTGATGGCCGACACAGGACTCCTGGTTTGAATTCCTTCAGTGTCAGTAAGGTACCATGCTCTCCTTCCAGAGTCTCATCATTTTGTTAATTGAACTTGAGCATCCGTCACAGATGTTGGAATGTTTGATGACTTTATTTACTATGTATCCTGTAAGATGGTACAGAATACAGGTTTCACTGTTGGTGAAATCAGAAGGACTTGAGATGATATAATTAATAAACAGTATAAATAGTAGTAAAGTACTTTATTAAAGCTTGTTTTACATTTTACATATTTTATAATAAATTGTTTGGTAATTTATTTTTGCACAATTAACACTTATTTTGTCACCTGTTACAGTAATCACAGTAAAAGCATTACAATATATTTTAACCCTAAAATATCCCGAATCATTTAAAAAAAAGTAATTTATTTGATAAATAAAAAAAGTAGAGAGCACAACCCCCCCAATGTTAGACCTAAAGTTACGCCCCTGGGAGCAGAGCCATATATGGCTCTGAGGGGGAGGGATCAGAATGTTTATTAATGTTTATGTTTATTAAATTTGTTCATTTTTTTTACAAAAGAAACAATACAAGACAATCCCATAAATGATAATGTACAAAATATAAAAAAATGAAAGGTAGCAGAAAGAAGAATAAATCTTATTATATCTGCCCCTTTTTTCCAACAATCAGATTAAACAATAATAATCTTCAACCAACAGTACAAAATGACTAACTCTTTCTAATTTTCTAACTAATACAATACACATTACGCTATTTCATTTTTTTAACACATTCGTTTTGATCATTTTCTTAAATGTAAACATTGACTTGGCATTTTTAACTACATTCTCCAAGCCATTCCATAATCTAATTCCCTGGATTGAGGTAGAACGTCCCTTCAAACTAGTTCTGAATTGTGGTTTTACAAACATCTCTGTCCCCTTAAGATTATAACAACTTTGTCTTTTAACAAAATGCATTTGGATATTTAAAGGTAATGCATTATTTTGAGCCCTATACATAACTGATAAAATATTATAGTCTACCAAATCATGGAACTTCAATAACTTCAGTTGATAAAATAATGTACTTGATGGATGACAGTAATGTTTTCTAGTGATAATTCTTACAGCTCTTTTCTGTAATACAAAAATAGGCTTTGTGATTGTTTTACACGCATTCCCCCAAACATCAATACAATAGATTAAGTGTGGAACAATGATTGTGTTATACAACAAATACAGAGCTTTATCATTCAATAGGTCTCTGACTTTGTACAGTACTGCAATCGATTTAGCTATTTTTATTCTTACAGAATTTATGTGTTGTTTCCATGTCAGTTTGTCATCAATGATAACACCCAAAAACTTCACCTCACTCACTCTACAAATCTCAACACCCTCAATTTTGAGTGGAACATCAACAGTTTTCTTTTTATTACTGAATATCATGTAATTAGTTTTTTCTAGATTTAATGATAATTTATTTATTTTAAACCAAGTTTGTATCTTGACAAATTCTGTCTTTATCAATTCCAACATTTGTTCTATATCTTCACCTAAACAGAAAAAAGTGGTATCATCAGCAAAAAGTACACATTTAAGGAGTCCTGACACATTTACCAAGTCATTCACATATAAAATAAAAAGCTTTGGTCCAAGTACAGAGCCTTGGGGAACTCCACATGTGATATTACAGAGGTCAGATCTTACATCATTTATTTGTACAAATTGTTTCCTATCTTTTTAAGTAGCTAGATACCCACTGTAAT
>JBBPBX010090303.1:0-14140 GCA_038048925.1 Garcialebias charrua
CTGATGCCCTCAATAAGTTTTATGCACGTTTTGATGATCCAAACAGACCAACTAGCACCAGACTCACCTCATCACCAGACGAGGAGCACCTCAAAGTGACCGCAGCAGAAGTGAGAGGCAGTCTCAGAAGGATCAACCCTCATAAAGCTACGGGTCCAGACAACATCCCAGGGAAAGTTCTGAAGGAATGTGCGGACCAGCTCTGTGAGGTGCTGGCTGACATCTTCACCACCTCACTTGCACTGGAGTCAGTTCCCACCTGCCTGAAGACCGCCACCATCATCCCAGTCCCAAAAAGCTCCACAGTGACTGGTCTGAATGACTACAGACCGGTGGCTCTCACCCCGATAGTCGCTAAATGTTTTGAGAAACTGGTCATGTCCCACATCAAGACAGCCGTCAACATCAACGAGGACCCTCATCAATATGCATATCGTGAGAACCGATCAACAGAGGACGCCATCTCCTCCGTGGTCCACACTGCTCTCACCCACCTGGATCAGAAGGACTCATACGTGCGTCTGCTCTTTGTGGACTTCACATCTGCCTTCAACACCATGATCCCCCAAACTCTGATAGACAAACTATCCACACTTGGACTAAGCCCCTCTATTTGTAACTGGGTCTTAGACTTCTTAACAGACAGACCACAGTCCGTGAAGATCCACAACTTCTCCTCCTCCACCATCACCCTCAGCACTGGCTCTCCTCAGGGATGTGTGCTGAGCCCTCTTCTGTTCACTCTGCTCACATATGATTGTATAGCCACACATCCAGGCTGTCATATTGTTAAGTTTGCAGATGATACAGCTGTGGTGGGATGCATCACAGATAATGATGAATCCAGCTACAGACAGGAGGTGGAACATCTGGAGAGCTGGTGCAAAGAGAACAACCTTCACATGAATGTGAAGAAGACGAAGGAGATGATTGTGGACTTCAGAAGGAACAAACACACCCACACCCCACTGTATATAGGTGGATCTGCGGTGGAGGTGGTCTCCAGCTACAAATACCTGGGTGTACACTTGAATGATAACCTCAGCTGGAGCAACAACACCACCAGCCTGATCAAGAAAGGTCATCAGAGACTCTACTTCCTCAGACGGCTGAGACGAGCCGGTCTGAGAAGCCCAGTCCTCACCTCGTTCTACAGGTGTGCAGTGGAGAGCGTCCTGTGCTCCAGCATCAACGTGTGGCATGGAGGCTGCACAGTTGCAGAGAGAAAAGCTCTGCAGAGAGTGGTGAAGGCTGCACAGAAGTCTGTGGGAGTCAGTCTCCCCACCATCACAGACATTTACACCTCCAGATGCAGAAAAAGAGCCACCTGCATCATGAAAGACCTCACTCACCCAGCACACTCACTCTTTGCACCACTCCCCTCGGGACGGAGGTTGAGGAGCATCAAATGTAGAACCACTAGACTGAGAAACAGCTTCTACCCTGAGGCTGTCAGACTCATGAATAAATAAATAATAAGAATAAACACTGCAAAATGTCACATCATACTGATACTGTACTGATCTGTTTCTTGTTGCTGCGTTCATCTGTGACCATCTGCTCATGTTCGTGCTGCTGTTTATAATGATGTTTTTCTACTACATTAGGGCTTAGTGTATTACTAGCTGATGTGATGTCTCTCTTAGTTAATCCTAGATGTTATTATTGTATTTCTCTTGCATTTGTTGTTGGATGTAACTGGGACCCTGTGTACATAATCTCGTTTTCAACACATGTACTACATGCGGTGCAAATGACAATAAATTCTCTCTGACTCTGACTCTGACTCTGACTCTGAATAGTGATAACAAGTGGGCCAATGAAAAAGAGACAAGTTTCTCTCCTCTCTAATTCTCTTTTAAGTTCTAACTTTGCGGAAACGCTTCAATGAGTTTGCTGGGAGCTTCAAAAGAGATGTGAACTTTCCCAAAGAGCTGGGTACGTTTGGTCAAGAGCTAACGACCTGCGTCTTCAGCTAAGGACTGATAACAGGCTGTTATGAGTCCACTTCGAATGAGCGTAAGCTCAAACTTTGTTATTCCTTCCTGGAATAAATTATCTTGAGCCAAGAAGCCACGACTGTCACGACTTCTGCCGACGAAAGCGAGTATCACCGACACCGACAAGGTAAACACGCGTGGAGTCCAGCTTGGACTTGCGGGACCGACGACTCGTCAGTCTAAAGCTGATCACAGCTCTTTACCAGAACCAAGGCGGACGTCTTAAGGTAAAGGAGCAGCTGTTTGCTTGCTGGAGGTGTGATGATATCTTAGCTGGACGCGTACGGAAGAGTGTCATCTGGTTTCATAAATGCAAGATAAACTTCCTCTCTTAACCTCCCAATTCTTCTTAAATCTTTCCTCCTATTCTTTTGCCTCTCAATCTAAGCTGGAAACTAATTAAGTTAAAGAGCCCTCAGACTAAATATGTTTAACATCTAGTATTTATGTCTGTTGTAATTTAAGTGTGCTGACGTATTAATTTGAAAGAAAGTGAAATCATGTCAATCAAGTGTAATGGTGTTAATTTAGTTGATTCATTTTAAATAAATGATAGTGTCTCTTTGACATATCAAGCTAAGTTAACGTGTCCATTGTCACTCTATAGCTCTGTTTATTTATCCATCATAAAGATCACAGATATATTGGGTAAACTGAAAAAGAAAAGAATCCGTGAAATTACTATTCAATCTGAATAAGTAAATTAATTAAGGTAAAGAGGTCAGTATTAATATTGACCTCCTCATAATCCTTTACACCTTCTCCAGGTCGGGGAGGAGGTCCTTCCCCAAGTGGAGGCGTTTAAGTATCTCGGGGTCTTGTTCACGAATGAGGGAAAACTGGAGCGTGAGATTGATAGGCGGATAGGTGCAGCATCCGCAGTGAAGCGGGCGCTGTACCGGTCTGTCGTGGTGAAGAGAGAGCTGAGTCGAAAGGCAAAGCTCTCAATTTACCGATCAATCTACGTTCCCACCCTCATCTATGGTCATGAGCTCTGGGTTATGACCGAAAGAACGAGATCTCGGATACAAGCGGCTGAAATGAGTTTTCTCCGCAGGGTGTCTGGACTCTCCCTTAGAGATAGGGTGAGAAGCTCAGTCATCCGGGAGGGACTCGGAGTAGAGCCGCTGCTTCTCCACATCGAGAGGAGCCAGTTGAGGTGGCTCGGGCATCTGGTTAGGATGCCTCCTGGACGCCTCCCTGGTGAGGTGTTCCGGGCATGTCCCACCGGGAGGAGACCCAGAGGAAGACCCAGGACACGCTGGAGGGACTATGTTTCTCGGCTGGCCTGGGAACGCCTTGGGATTCCCCCAGAGGAGCTGCTCCAAGTGGCTGGGGAGAGGGAAGTCTGGGCCTCCCTACTTAGGCTGCTACCCCCGCGACCCGACCCCGGATAAGCGGAAGAAAATGGATGGATGGATGGATGGATAGACTGAGACACACCTCTGCTATAATTTCGAGCTAACAAATAATTGTTTATGTGATTTTCTTGTTAAATTACAGAGAAACGAGCCGTTCCGCCATATATATTTTTTTCTTTTTTCCTAAAAGCCTCTCGGCTGTTGCCTGAAGCCAGTCTCTGAAACTGTCTTTTCGCAGTCCAAAAAAGCTAAGAAACAGTTGCATGACTCACTGGAAATATGTTTAAAGTTAGAAAACACTCACCTGCGCAGACACCTCTTGAAAAATCTTTTCATTGCACGTCACTCCATCCAGCTCCCTCTGACTATTTTCATCGGCCAGCAAATACAGAAAAGCCTGAACCTCCGCGTTTGACCACGGTTGTGACATAATTATTAGCCTGTGTTAATTCTAAAAAATATGCTCCTCCGACTTGTTGTTCTCGATTTTGACGGGATGGCAGTTTGCATTTCCTGGAAGACTGAATCTCCGCCCTCAGACCTAGGAATACGCCCCCTGACCAATCAGTGACCACACTGTGCTGATGTCATAACTGGACCCTACAAGAACTAGACCTATGTACCCCAGTCAAGAAGGTCCCAAAATAGGTCTGGTTTCACGTGAACAGGCCCTGTGGGTACACTCCATAACTAGTTGTTAACTAGTTACGAAGGAGACCGAACGAGCGCGAACAGGCCCTGTGGATAAAGGGCAAAAGTAAATGAAACTATTATGAAAATAGTTCCAATAGGTGTTCACGTCATTGATTAATAGAATACGTTGCCAATCAAAGTGGGATAGATCCCAGAGGAATGACTGTTCACAAAAATGTTTCAAATCCCTTTTTTGAATTATTCTGGACGTAGAAGGAGGAAGTTTAATCATGCTAAGAGCTGTTATCACACAGTGATCACTTAGAATGTTAGCAAATACACCTGTACCAGGGAATTTGTGAGGCATATTTGTTAGAAACAGATCTAAGATGGAAAATTGGACGGCCGTGGCGTAGTGGTAATGGCAGTCGTCCCCCGATCGGAAGGTTGGCGGTTCGAATCCCGGTTCCCCACACCATGTGTCGATGTGTCCTTGGGCAAGACACTTAACCCCGAGTTGCTCCCGGTAGGACTGGAAAGCACCTTGCATGGTAGTCTGCCGCTACCGGCGTATGAATGTGTGTAGCATTCAATGTGTGTAGCACTTTGAGATTTTCACTAATGAAAAGTGCGTTATAAATTGAATTCATTATTATTATTATTATTAAAATTCTTCAGGACAATTTTTGTTTGGACTAGTGGGAGAGTTAGAGTTGGGTTAGATTGAGAGATAGGCAACATTCCTTGAATTTATCACAGAGGGGGGTCGACTTATCCCAGTCAATGTTGAAATCTCCTGCCACCAAAATTTCATTGTACTGTATTTTAAATTTCCTATGAATTCTGTCAGGGAGGACAGAGCATCGGGTATTGCGGAGGGGGGACGATAACAGTCCACTACAGATAAGATCTGACCTCCTTTCAAAGGGATGTTCACATCTAAAGCCTCAAACTGGTTTGGGATTGTTTTTTTAGACGCAATACTGGCAGCCAAAGAATCTCTGATGTAGATAGCGACTCCACCCCCCCCCCTTTTTCACTATCACATTGATAGATCTTAAACCCATTGATTACCAGATCATTATTCAGAACAGATTTGTTGAGCCAAGTTTCAGAGATGAAGATCACATCTGCCCCAGAAGAACTGACCTGAATTTTCAAGTAATCAAGTTTTTTTAGAAGGCTACGAGTGTTTACATGCAGGAAACGAAGACCAGACTTATTTTTAGTCATTTGGTGTACTATAATTAGTGTGTGTGGGGGGGCTGAATCCCTGAGATCAATAACATTATTATCAGACATTTTCTTGACTTCTTTGTCACTGATGTGTAATTACAGGAGTTAACAGTGTGACATTTTGCCCCCATAATTGAACCATGAGAAACATTAATGAAGACACGATCATTCAGAACCTAAAAACAGTGAAAGTTGAAGTCATGGGCAGATCCAGATGTGTTAATAAGATTCAGTGATTCCAGATAGTCTGAGATCTGAAAATAATGGCAATAATATGAATGGTGCAGAAAAGTCTCATGCCTGGTACCCACTGCCCCGTTGTCGGGCGGCTGAAGCGGCCGGTTTACATTCAAAGTCTATGAGGAGACGCGTGGAGTCACGGCGAACAGGGAACCGGCGCGATTCAAGTGATCAAAGCGGCGCGGGGGCAGCCTGCACACGCACGCGCGCGTCGGCGTCGAACTGCCAACGCCATAAAATTCGATCTCTGGCTGCTCGACGCGCCCAGAAAACAGTCGGGAGAGCCTCTGCTATCTGATTACACAACCACAACGGGACTTTTTTTAGGCTTTTTAAACTTACCGGATCGAGCCTCCATGAACTGGAACCAAACTCCGGTAAGAAACGTGACATTTTTACAGTTGCTGCTGACAGGCTGCTGTTCTCTCCAGTGTAGATCACCCCAAACATAAAAAAAACGTTTTATCTCATCAAAGACCGTCGGAGATGCAGTTAACACAACAACTGAACCCGGAAAACGAGCTACACCCCCTCCCTCTGCTACCCCCTAGTGTACGTCATCAGACGGTCTTCAGTGGTTTGGTGGGACCCTGACAAGCGGCCAAAAGGGGATGGCAGGCGCGTTTCGAGTTGTGCAGTGGGTACCAGGCATCAGACCATAAAGCGTCACAAGTTAAATGGGCAAACAAATCCGTTGTGGAGGCCCAACTACAGTTTGAATTGGGCTGAGGGGGGCCCCAGCCCCCTTGTGAATAAGAATGGATGTGGCCATGGGGGACAGAAGCTGGACCCAGAATCAACGAATAGAAACAAATACTGTAATTTGTAGCAAATAGTAGAGTGAACTCTTAGGCAGTACTTAGGCTGCTACCCCCGCGAACCGACCCCGGATAAGCGGAAGAAAATGGATGGATAGATGGATGGATGGATAGTAGAGTGAACTACCAGAAGATCCTCCTGAAATTAAAGGCATGGTCCAAGCCTGTTTCAGGTCAGCAGGGAGCAGCAGCGGGAAAACAAGCACCAAAACAGCGCAGCTGCAGCCACTCCACGCTTCACGTCACTCTGCTCGCCCGATCACCATAGCACGAAAGGCCACCTTCCCACGAAGAGGCTGAAGTCGTTACTGCCCAAATCTGCTCCTGTTCAGTTTCAGCAGCACTTCAAAGCAGCCGGCGTCACCTCCAGTGACTCCAGGTGAGAGCAGTGGTTCCCACGGTGGTGAGACAGGCTTTAATGTAGAACGAAGTCCCCCACAGCCAACTTGGTTCAGTTCTGGTCTGGGGCACAGGTTCGACCAGGTACACTTCCCCCCACGCCACGAGGCCAATTCAAACAAACAAAGGGCAGCAGAAAAGTCAGCATAAAACTTCCCTGCGAATCTTGTTTGAACCAGGAGAACCACAGATCCAGATGGGAAGTTCAGTTTGGATCCAGTGAGAGTGGCAAAGAAACACTGGGGCTTCGTGGGACGGCTCCCAAGCTCGAGGACTCACCTGGCTTGCAAGATGCGCTCAGAATGACCGGTGGAGTGTAGCGGCCGGTCCTGGGCCGGAATTTTTTTTTTTTTTGGGACGGTCCAGTTCGGCTCTCTGAGTCAGTTGGAAGGTGGACCAACTTTAGTCCAATTCAAAAAAACGGGTCAGTTTGATGATAAAGACTACAGAGAGACCAGAGGGAGCAGCTGTTCGTCAGCTCGCCGGAACCGGAAGTACATGCTCTCGTCAATATTTAATTTATTTTTGTGCATTACTGATAAAACAGCTTGACAAATCTCAGGAAAAATCATGTAATATTGGATCATTTTCCTTGATAAATGACCAAGTATAATATTTTGTCTCATTTGTTTAACTGGGTTCTCTTTATCTACTTTTAGGACTTGTGTGAAAATCTGATGATGTTTTAGGTCATTTTTATGCAGTAATTTCTAAACTTTTAAAGGCTTCACAAACTTTCAAGCATCGCTATATGTGTGAATTTAAAGTTATAATTGTGCCTGATGTTCACGTTTTCTGTGTTCCCTGCAGATGTTCAGCAGATAGTTCTGATTAAAGAAGCTCCTGAAGTACAGATGCTTGGGGTGGATCAACAGGATCCAGAGACCCTCAACATAAAGGAGGAAGATGAGGAACTGTGGACCAGTCAAGAGGGAGAGCAGTTTTGTGTGAAAACAGAGACTGATGACCCCGGGTTTGCATTCACTGCTGTTCCTTTGAAGAGTGAGGAAGATGAAGAGAAACATCTATTTTTACAGCTTCATCAGCACCAAGTAAAAGAGGAAGATCTTCCAACCAGCAGTTCAGCTGACCAGATGAAAGCATCAACTGGTGGAGAGGACTGTGGAGGAGCAGAGACTACCAGGAACCCAGATCTAAATACTTATGGAGATGATTGCAGCTCTTCAGAGACTGAAGTCAGTGAGGATGATGAAGGTGATGATGTGAATGACTCTGACTCTCAGCTAAAAGACTTATCAGACTCTGGGTCAGAACCTGAAGACGGTGACAAAGACTGGAAGAAGAGCAGAGCTCCTGAGTCAGGCGTAAACACTGTCAACAAATCTTGCAGCTTCACTGAGCATGGGAAACAATTTCACAAGACAAGTCAGTCAGTGATGTCTTCAAGTTGTTTGGTTGTCAAGGAATGTGTTGAAGTGAAGAAAACTGGAGGCTCAGTCAAGAAAAGACAGTCAAGACAGACCTCATTTAGTTGTAAAGACTGTGGAAAAAGATTTAACAGAAAGGGTTATCTAAACAAACACATGATAGTTCACACAGGACAGAAAGCATTTGCTTGTGATCTGTGTGGACAAAGGTTTGGACATAAGTCAACTTTAAACAAACACATGATAGTTCACACAGGACAGAAAGCATTTGCTTGTGATCTTTGTGGACAAAGGTTTGGACAGAAGTCAACTTTAAACAAACACATGATAGTTCACACAGGACAGAAAGCATTTGCTTGTGATCTTTGTGGACAAAGGTTTGGACAGAAGTCAACTTTAAACACACACATGATAGTTCACACAGGACAGAAAGCATTTGCTTGTGATCTTTGTGGACAAAGGTTTGGACAGAAGTCACATTTAAACACACACATGATAGTTCACACAGGACAGAAAGCATTTGCTTGTGATCTTTGTGGACAAAGGTTTGGACAGAAGTCACATTTAAACAGACACATGATAGTTCACACAGGACAGAAAGCATTTGCTTGTGATCTTTGTGGACAAAGGTTTGGACAGAAGTCAACTTTAAACACACACATGATAGTTCACACAGGACAGAAAGCATTTGCTTGTGATCTTTGTGGACAAAGGTTTGGACGGAAGTCAACTTTAAACACACACATGATAGTTCACACAGGACAGAAAGCATTTGTTTGTGATCTTTGTGGACACAGGTTTGGATGCAAGTCAGATTTAAACAAACACATGATAGTTCACACAGGACAGAAAGCATTTGCTTGTGATCTTTGTGGACACAAGGTTTGGATGCAAGTCAGATTTAAACAAACACATGATAGTTCACACAGGACAGAAAGCATTTGCTTGTGATCTTTGTGGACAAAGGTTTGGACGGAAGTCACATTTAAACACACACATGATAGTCCACACAGGACAGAAAGCATTTGCTTGTGATCTTTGTGGACAAAGGTTTGGACAGAAGTCACATTTAAACACACACATGATAGTCCACACAGGACAGAAAGCATTTGCTTGTGATCTTTGTGGACAAAGGTTTGGACTGAAGTCAACTTTAAACACACACATGATAGTCCACACAGGACAGAAAGCATTTGCTTGTGATCTTTGTGGACAAAGGTTTGGACGGAAGTCACATTTAAACACACACATGATAGTTCACACAGGACAGAAAGCATTTGCTTGTGATCTTTGTGGACAAAGGTTTGGACGGAAGTCAAATTTAAACACACACATGGGGATGATCCACATCAGAGAAAAGCAGTTTAACTGAATAATAACCTTTGTTTTGTCTTTTTTTAATCTCATATAAAGTAATGCATTCCTTTCAGTAATGTTTTTTCTTAGTACCTTTATTATAGCCTGGTTAAAACCAGACCCTTGTCCTTCACTTTGCTTCGTACTAGGGTCTGGGACTTCTCCCATAAACAACGATTTCTCCGGTCGATTTTTGACCGGACCAATCCGAGAACAGAAGGCGGATTACTGGACCAATCATAGAACAGAAGGCGGAGTTTTGAATGACGTCGACTGACGTCGTCAGTTAAAATGACTGCCGCCACGAAGGAATTTTCAAGAAATGAAGGTAAAAAACTATTATTTCTTTGCTGAGAAAAAATATATTTCTTAGCTGACGTTATATCAGAAGGGTTCCTGAGCTTAACAGTTCCTAAATCGATTCACGAAATGGTCAAATCTGCTGGATTTAAATGGTTTCGGTTTGACGTTTTCCAAACAGCCTCGGGGTGCGCTACGAAAATAAATTATAAAAAATCAAATTTTATCTCAAATGTTTCATCCAGGCCAACAGTCAGTAAATTAAAGACATACTTACACACTGGTAGCAGAAAAACTATCCACCGAGTGGTTTCTAAGCTATTTATCTGAATAGCCTGGACCTCGCCAGGCTAAACTAACAAAACTCTGCCTTCTGTTCTCTGATTGGTCCGGTCAAAAATCGACCGGAGAAATCATTGTTTATGGGAGAAGTCCCAGACCCTAGTACGAAGCAAAGTGAAGGACAAGGGTCTAACCAGGCTACCTTTATTACCAAACGTTAGATTTTTATATTTGACCACTAGGTGGTGCTTTGATTTTTAATATGAGAGCTTCAGTAATAATCTAGTTCAACTTACACCAGAAGAGGTACATCTTTCATGGTCAGTCACTGAGGAGTCCCGTCTCAATGGTGGACGACCGGTGCAAACAAGCTACACTCAGCTAAATCAAAGTCAAAGTCAACTTTATTGTCAGATCTGCAATATGTACTGTACAGGACATACACAGGACCGAAATTGCGTTTCTCTCAGTCCCTCGGTGCAACAGTAAACATCTAAACATTGAAACACTGAAACATATAATAATAGACATAAGCATAAAATAGTAAAACTAACACTGTCCTGAGTTTTTTGCATAGTGGTATAAGAGTATGAAAATTTACACCAACTCTAAAACTAAAACATTAAACATTTAATGAACATAATACTGTCCTGAGTTTTTGCATATGTTACGACCGGTAAAGGCCAAAACATACAAAGTGGACACTGACACAGAAAAAGAATTAAAATGAATTTTATTGAACTAAAACTAAGAGCCTCCAGGCTGGCAAGGTCCTCCCAGGCTTCTCACCAGGACTGGAGCGTCCTCTCCTGGATCAGCGTCCAAAGGAAAAGAAAATTAATAAAAAGTACAAATAAGTGTTGGACTGGTGGGTGTGGCCAAAAACAATAAAACGCCACCCAGGTTGACCCAATCCTATACAGGACCGTCGTGTCTCCCCAGGCAACGATCTACCTTACCAAAAAGTCCCTCTAAATAAACAAAACACGAGAACTGGACTACCTACACCCACACAGTCAAAAGTACAAAAAATTAGAAAGAGAAAAAAGGTAACAGTCCCTCACTGTTATCCCCAGCTGTCCCCCTCTTAGACAACTGCACAGACACTGCCCTCAGTGTCTCCAAAATTAACTCAAACAGGCCCTTGTGGCACAGGCCCACACCTCTTAAGTTAAACCAAAGTGGCAGCCAGCACTTAAGGTGCCTTAACCCACACAGAACTCTGCTTTAAGCAGCTAGAGTCACTTTAAGAGCTTAACCAGCTCAATTACTTCTCCCCCCTAGAAGCAAACTTTACATACAAGTGGAGAGGGTGGAGCTCTCCTCAATGTTTGTACATCCTACAGCTGTCAAACATCTAGTTTGTTTCACCAGCCTTTAAACAAGCTTAAACTTGATTCACACAACCTTAGTTTGTTTCACCAGCCTTTAAACAAGCTTAAACTTGATTCACACAACCTTAGTAAATACTAAGGCTGTCACAAGAGCACCCTTTGCTCTACATGTGCTGTTTAGGCAGCACCAGTCATTTAAGACATTTACTGTAAATCATATAAGAGCCTAAGCTCAATGCATTCTACATGAGTGCTCAACTCACAGTGATCAAAAGTGGGTGGAGAACACTTCTGAACACACACACATGCAGCATAAAACTGCTTTGAGCAAAACTTGGTTTTTACCTGCAACAGGATTCCAAGTAGTTCCAACAAGCACCCTTGCTTGCGTCCACCAACCTAAGTTGGCAATCTCAACCTCACATCAGTAAGGCTCCACAGTGTTCAGGTCTCAGCTCAGACTATTTAAAAGGCTGAGAGCAAACAGGTGTTTGACCTGAGCTAATCAAGCCTGATTAGTCTGAGAGAAAAAAGTGCAGCTACAGGCTGCTGGTGCTTTCTTTAACAGACTGCAACCAACCTAAACACAACAATGATGTTTTTTTTAAAAAACTCTGAACCCCCTCAGGTTCAATTCTAGTATAAAAAAAGAGTATAAAAAGTATAACTAAAATAACATGAGAGCAGGTACATTATAAAGTATGCAGATGATTCTGTTATTGTCAGTCTGCTTAAAGGAAATGAAAGTAGCCATGGGCAGGTGACTGATGATTTTGTTCAATGGTGCGAGGACTCTTTCCTCAAACTAAACACAGATAAGACAAAAGACATGATCATTGATTTTAGGAAGAAACCTCACCAGCACGGAGTCACTTTAATTAAAGGTCAAGCAATTGAGACAGTGCAGTCTTACAAATATCTCGGGACAATCGTAGACGATAAATTAAACTTTGAAACCAATTTTGACAAGGTGTGCAAAAAGGCCCACCAGCGCCTTTATTGTCTAAGGAAACTCAACCATTTTAATATTGACCGAACCATAATGACCATGTTTTACCGTGCTTTTATTGAATCTGTTTTATCCTTTTCCTTGGTTTCATGGTTTGGTCACACTACAGTGAGAGGAAAGAATTCCCTTCAGCAGATTGTTAAGCTGTCATCTAAACTGACCGGAGGAACCCTAACCTCAGTAACATCCATGTATGTTAGTCAGGTACAGAGGATAGCTTCTTCTGTTTTAAAAGATGTCCTTCATCCCCTGTATGGAGAGTTTCAGCTTCTTCCCTCTGGTCGGAGGTTTTTAGTCCCGAAATGTAGGACAACACGTTTTAAAAATAGCTTTGTTCCCACTGCTGTTACTGAAATGAACAAACGGAATAACGTTGAAGCTTTTAGTGGTTAAATGTTTTTATTTTTCATTTTACATATGATTTGGGGAGCCTTAACACTGTTATGTGCAACATTATCTGTTTATAGTTTCTTTTAAGTGTTTTTACTAAATGTTTTTACTGTTTTTATTTGTGTGTGCGCATGGATGGATGTATGCTTTGTACCACTGCAAACCACATTTACCCTTGGGTATAAATAAAGTAACCTGAACCTGAACCTGAACCTAAACTAAAGGTTTCTAGCATTGACATTTGCAAAGTGGCAAAGTGGCAAAGCAGCGTATGAGTTAATGTACACAGTATATGTATGAGGTAGTAGTTGATGTTGTTATAGAGGCAAAAAGTGGCATATGCAGTAAGGCACATTGGGCATCCCTAAATAAGACCGTTCAGAGCACACTGTATATGTACCAGCAGTGGTGTAGATATTAGAGTAGTGTAAATAAATGTAAACAGTAGTAATTACATGTAAGCAGTAGTAATAAAAGTAAACAGTATTAATAAATGTAAACAGAGAATGTAAACAGTATTATGATTATAGGCAGTGATGTAATACAGACATTAGTGCAAGTATGAGAAGTAGTGCAAACTGTATGAGCACATGACCGAGAGTTTAGTGAAAACCCGTTTGATGACACAGAGTCTAGTGTTAAAAACTTTGTGTTGAGTGATAATGTGTGAGAAAGTTTTAGTGTTAAGGCAGTTCAAATGGGAGGGGGGGCAGAGCAGGCAGAGTGTTTAGCATTCTGACTGCCTGATGAACAGAGCTGTCTCTCAGTCTGCTGGTTCGAGCCTGGAGACTCCTCAGTCTCCTCCCTGATGGCAGCAGTCTGAAGCAGCTGTGTAGTGGGTGTGTGGGATCACCTGCCATGCAGTGGGCTTTCCGAGTGAGGCGTTTGCACAGCAAACAGTTAAAACGTGCTGCAAACACATGAATAATCCTAACTCCTAAACAAAAAACAAATGCAACAGAAAATAAATCTTCAATCACAGAAAATAAATGAAGAAACACACAATCAAAAAAAAAACATGCTGCAAATACCAAAAACACCAAAACAACTGAAAATGAGATGTGTTAAAAACAACCCAAAAAAAAGTGTACAGACCACTAGGGGGGCTTGTCCACCAAGTCACATTGGACCATACCCCAGCCCCTGTAAATACATTTTAGCTGAGCTGCCACTTTCTAAAGTCATAATACTTTCATAGTATGCAAGGATACATAAAATGTCTCAAGTAAAGAGAGGTTTTGGTAATGTAAGTGTAGGAGAACAACGGAGTGTCTCCAGGATGTAAGAAATGTTTTGTTGAAAACAATGTGGAAATCCACGATGAAAGTGAAATCACAAATGGATTTAACAATTCTTTTGTGAAAGTTGGATCTAACCTTGCTGCTAAAATACCA